>JABYPW010000186.1:0-33929 GCA_016880775.1 Phymatotrichopsis omnivora | reverse complement strand
TGCGGTACCGATAGTCCAAGTCAACTTTCGGGAGCCATGACTAATGACAGAAGTAGTTGAAGCACGAGGAGTTTCGATATCAAGCACTTGCAAAGAACAACAGCTATCGATAAAGCGGTTTACTCTCGCTTCGTTCGATATAAATATGCATACATGTGCTCTACACGGCACTTAAAACGGGCAGGCTATATGCCAAGCCAGGAGCCATTCTATTTTCGTCAGCACACAGCCTCGCGCTGGAAAGTGCAATCAAATAAATATATGTACTTTTACTATGCAGCAAGCGAACTCCAGCACCTAGGTCTTGGCTACCGTCTTCAGCCCCGTTTGTAAGGCTACATTTACATGAGTGGATTTGTTCCTTACTTGGCTCTAAACCTTATGTAGACCTTTCGCCTAAAACGGGAAGGTGTGTAGTAAGGGTTTAAGAGGAGTACTTTGCGACACCACAAGTTGAATTCGAAACGTTGAGTTGTTAGCTTAGCATTCAAGTTCGAATTCAAGAAATTCTAAGTGCAAAGGTCTAAGGTGCAGCTGGAGTACGCAAAAAAAACATACATTTACTTTCATCTCTTGTCTCTCGCCTCTTCTTTCTCCCTTCCACTTAGCAGAACACTGGTATTCCTCTGCTTTAGTAGGATATCGGAGAACTCTCATGTAAACTGCTTTTTCATCCATATATTAGCCTGGATTAGACTAATATGTAATAGAAATGCTTGGAAAACTATAGCCACTGTTACAAAAAAAAGTCCTAAAATGTGATCATGATGTTAGGTTCGCTAGCTGATAGTTCAGGCAAAGTTCAATCTCAACACGCTATCCTTCATATACGAGGTAAAGGACTGGGGAAAAAATAATCTCACGAGTCTGCACACTATTTAGAAGGGCCAGCTTGGCGTTGAACTCCTTTTTTTATATATATATATATTTTTATATTTTATGTATGTTTTTTTTTTATATATTATATTTTTCGTTATTTTCTTTTTTCTGATTAAGATAGGTCGAAGCCGCAATGTTTAATATTGGCGTTCTATAAACCCCTGAGAGACCATTCAAAAGATGGCAGAAAATGGCCTACAAATTCCAGAAATAAATTTGGTGACTTCGAACCTTGGAGGATTTGATTTCGTTCAGATCACCTTGAAAAAGTATGTCTTGAAAGATTTTGTTCTTGGAGATGTATCTCGCGCAAATTTGGCATCATTCCCAAGGCCGACGCGAGATCAAACATCAGCCTTCATCAAATCAGTTTCGATTTCGGTGGAATGGCCATGGATTCTCTAAGTCTTTACAAGGGTAAGAGCTTTGTATATATGTAGCGGTGGTCGAAGGAAAAGTGAAGGCATTCGTGGCATGTCCGACTTTAGATCTCCTGATGTATTACGAGGCGTTACCGGCGGCTTCTGCCATTCATACAAAAATTCTCGAATTTACCGAGAACTATACCAAAAATTTGAAACATGGGAAAGTTATTAGCCAGATCTCATTTGATTTTATTGCTCGCCATGAGGATCTTACGCCGTAGCTAAGGGAGATTCGTCTCTATCTAACTGAGTGTAACCTCGAACCCGCACCGCCGTCGTACTATTTTCAGATCCTTCAACGTTAGCCCATGCTTATATTTCCCTTATATCGGTTCTCTATCAAATTCGAATGTCCCATTTACCCCAAGAAATCCTCAAAGAAAGTACGGGACCAGCCACGATTTTGTCACGTTGATCGCATTGCCGCTGTTCGATATGATGACGCTGCGTCACTCGGTTTCCGATCTGCTGAGAAGCTTCGGTAGAATTTTTGTTGTCATTTATTGGTCTGGAAGGATGCAATTTTTGAACTTTGGGGTCTGATTCCATTTTGGTGGATATATAATGTATATTGGCCAGGGCGTTTCTGGACTGTTGACGGGAATACGATGGGGTAGCTAGGATCAACATTAACATGATCGAGGCCTTTGAATACTAAGAAGTTAGACTTTTTCTTTTTTTTCTTTTTTTTCCTTTTGGTTAACTTTAGACCAGCTGAAAGCAAAGGTATCAATACTTTCATTTTTCCCAAAAGTATTCTCAATTTTGAGGACCCCATCACAGACTTGAGACACAGTCAATTCATGAAACGCAATTCAACATAAGATATAGCCTTGAAAAAAATAATAATAAAATAAAACAGTGATGCCATGTAAACGAAGTGCGAAGTGGCAGGATATGAATGTGCCATGTGGGAAGTAGAAAAATTTACAGTATATGAACTAATCAAAACGAGAATTAGTATCATAAATAAATAAGCCGAAAAAAAGAAAGAGAAAAGAAAATGAAAGAAAGGAAGGAAGAGGGAGGGAAAGAAAGAAAGAAGGAAAGAAAAAGGGAAAGTAATAAACAACCATCATTATAATCATGTTGTGATTGAACTCAACTGCGCGCTGGTCCCAACTGGAGCCTCAAAGTATTGCGTGCCAGTAATTGGCAGTGGTGTATGCACGACCATAAATTGTGGTTTGTCACTGCCGCTGGAGCCATCTCTATATCCGGCGGTGTGTTACCACCTCCATCATCCGATCCTAAAAAGTTGGGGAAAAAACGATTGAATAACGGTTTGATTGAAACACTATTAAAGTTAGTTAACGGATCTCATGTATTTATCTGTTGCACATTGCTTACACGGAACCACAAATGATTCCGACATCGATTTCAAGACTGTTATGTGTTAGCGGATAAGTGCTTCATCAAAAAAGGGATGATAAATTCTCACATTGACCATAGATAGATTCCAATTTTCACTTGAATTAGTCAATCATTTATATATTAAATTTTACACGGAAACTCACTGGCATCGGAATTGTAGACGACCCGAGCAAAGTCGATCGCGCGGAATATACTTGAGACAAAAGCTCTATTATAAAATCGGTCATTGATCATGAGCACGGATAACAAGATAACTCACATTCCTCCGAATCCGAACAAAAAAACTAGCATTATTTTTCGTCTTTTGGATATCTCTAATTTGTAGAGGAATGGCATCGGTAAAAGCGTAATGACGAGATCTATTGTGCAATTTACGGCGGCGTGGGGAAGTAAGAAATCCAAGCGAAAACATTTTCGGCGCTTGGGATGAGGTAATGTATTCCATATGAGTTCCGGAGAGCCGCACCGGGAAATAATCATAATTATGTTGAGGGCACAGTAGGCGGAAGTAATGGTCATTAGTGCTAAGACTATTCGATTGTATGATACGGATATTAACCCGAAAAGTCTCCGAATGAATATTAAAAGCGAAATTTTGACGGCCCAGGTACCGATTTGGTAAAGAAGTGCCAAAATTTGCACTGTCTGCAGACGTCAGCGGCATTGATATACGGGACCACTCCAATTCACCTTCATCACATTTAGCAAATCGTCCTCATGGGCCTGCTGAGTGCTCAATCCAACCCCAAATTTTGTGACTACATTCACGTCAGTATAGTAGCCAAATTTGTTGACTGGGCAGATTAACAACCAATATAATTCCCGATCGTCAAGCAAATTACAAACACCTTTTGCAATTGTTAGTATTTATTTATTTCCAGTTAAGTGGTAACTCACTGCTGCTATGCACATTGTGACATCATCCCAACCAAAAGTATGAGAAATAAGGACTTTCGCGAAGACACGCGCTAAAAGCGCTATTATTGCAAGCACAGTCGAGACGACCGAACCAACAATAAGTGCTAACCGGTGATCCGAAGACTCGTGATAATTGATGGAAGCCAGATCCGACCCCCCGGTATGAAGAATGGTATAGTTCACCACCATGTGTAAATATATATGCCCTTGTTGTAGTGTGCTCCGAGCTGGACTGACTTCAATTGTCCAATTCATATCAGCAGAAAAACATGGCGGCCAGCATGTGCAATATATATACCAGGGCATAGAAGTAAAAAATCCGAAGACTTGGACTATGTATTCTACGCTATCTCTCCTTACCATTATGCATGGAGCGAGATGGCACCTGCATTAGCAAGAGAATATGTTGGGGGACACCTTTAACCAGGGTAGTGTACCACCAATTTTGACCCTCAACTTCCAGCCTTTTCAGCAACCGATAACAACGTTGAATAAAAAAAAATTTTAAACTTAGAACGCTTCTTTCGCTTTTCCTCTTTCATTCTGCTTTTCAAAATTTTGAAATTCTTTTTCCTCGTTGAGCTGAAAGGGAAAACGTCCAGCCACTTTTTGTGTGGGGCAGAATGAATGTTAGTAATATGATAAATGAACTTTTTGCTAAGCCTCCGCAAAAATTTATTCCATTGGCGGCAAGGAAAAGTGCGCGACAGGGATAATTGTCGGATTGTCATTGGGAGTTAAAGTCAGCCCTGATAACGCCATCTATGACGCACTGTTATCTATGCTGGCGGGTCGGTGTTTGGACAGCAACGAAAAGTATTCACGCGATCCGTGTTTTTGTGGCGATATCGTGCTTCAGTATACGGGCCTATATTATACTTCAGGGGTGCGATTAATGCAACGTTCGCAGGCTTTTGCTGGTACCCAAGTGCATGTTGAAGTCAACCGAGGCATTTCTAGAAGCATCCTTGAGTAAAGTGCGAGCAGTTTGCAGCTGTATGCGAAAGCAGTGAGGTCAATCCACAACCTTGATGTGTGAGAGTTGGTTTCTAATATGTATGTGGTTGCGCGAGATTATGCAGGCACGAAGGCTTGGAAGCACGGCGGCCGAGCTAAGCTACGCGCAGAATTGCGCTTCTGCATCGTGCGTGTTTGGTTTTTATGTCCAGGAGAGGCTTGTACAAAGAAGCGAATAGACAAGCAAGCTTCTATCTTTTTGAGTATTTGATTCTGCCATAGTGGGTAAAAATCGCTATCCGCGAACGACAGTTGTGCACCTCATAGGCCGCACCTCTAGCACTGATCTTTCACTAGAGGGTCAAACCGGCAAGAATGTCTAAGTTGTGTTTCAGCCGAAACCTGGATCTTCTTGTAAGGATAGGTTTCAGCACTGAGACCCTCATCCTCTAATTTTTTTGCGCTTAGATGCCGAGAACTGAAATATGTGCATGTACATTACATGTACTAGTACATAAGTACTCGTGTCCGGTAAAAAGTATGTACCTGATAACCCATCTCGTCAGGCAAGGGTCAGGATCGAATCAAGTTATTATTCGTTCAAGATTACTAATAATCTGATTCGCTCTTGACCCTTGCCTGGTGGGATCGATTTTCAGTTTTTTTTTTTTTTTACCGGTCACGAGTGTGTGGGAATATCGTAACTGGCAAGGAAGGTATTGCCATTTCCATAAGTCCTGTATTGAGGCAGTAGAAGGGGAGCGAACATACACATCAGCAGCAATGGAATCTACTGAAAATCGATGATTTTTTTGGAAAAAGACTAACGAGCTATTTTCTCTTTCTTTTGTTTGAGTAATATGTAACCTCATTCCCTCCAATCCACTTTTCGAGAAATATCCTTGCTCGTATGTAAAATCACCTTACTTCCCGCGTACCCTGCATAGGTTTAACTGAACCCTTACCCAGCTACATGTACATGTACATGTACTTATATTGCTTATATCAACGACAATAAATTCCAAATTGGAAAGAAATGCAAGTGCTAGTACATGTACTTGGGTGTGAGGGTAAATGATCGCAACTCTTTCTGATCCAATCGTTCTATGTGGGCGCAAGATCAGCCCAATAGGATAGGGTTGCGATCACTTTTTTCCTCATAATAACGAGCGGGAAAAGCGCTAATAGGAGCAGAGCAGCCCTGCATCAATGGGCGCTCTACCATACTTTTTTTCCATACCTAGTACATGTGATAGAAGCCAAGATCGCTTGCTAAATTTCGATTGGGCCTTAACAACTTTGTAAGTGTTCAATAATATGCTCCACAACCACAACCTTAGTTCGATTTTTGATAACCCTGTGTCTGCTGCACATATTTACCGGCAGTTCTTAAAAAAAGGAATTTTTTTGTTGCGCTTTAATAAGGATTACTACGGTCGAGTCATTTGGCGCGCCCCGTTTAGATATTCCCACCATAGTAAACGCACATATAAAAAACGAACCTCGGCCCTTCGCTTCGCTCCGGGAAGTCTCGGATGGGCGAATGGGAATCCGCTGATTTGAAGCTTAGTTAGAATCTGCGGATTGGGGGGTTCCGCACCCCAATAGTAGGTTTCACAGTAGCGATACGTGTAGAAACCCTCGAATTCTTACAAAAACGTGATACAGAGGTGCTATAGTAGTATATATCACAAACTCGTTGCAACTCCCCAAGAGCTGCTGAACTCTACTAAAAAAAAAAAAGCCCAAAGCTTATGTTGACGTCAAGCACCACAGATAGTTTCCATGATCTTCCGTCCTCGGATATGTATCTTCTGGGAGGCCGGCGGGCTTCGTGTCCGGTGGGTTTTACCGACTTTTTATTGCCAGTTTCAGCGGTTCATGGGATACCCCTCTCGTTATTTACACACGTTAGTCTCGAGCTATGGAAGGTGAAGCCATTTGTTGATCCTCTAACCTGATATAATTTAGTAATTTTAGAGTGCTTAGTTTTGCGAGCTTGGGACCTTTCCTTTTTTAAAGGAGGATTCACAGTGTAACCGCGAAACCCAGCGTTGCTACCTATAACGTGTAACCCTACTGTGAAACCTACTATGATGGATCTTGCAGACGTGGAAACCCACGTTATTATTGACCGTATGGAACAGGAGAAACCTCTCTTCTCTCTTGCGTTTACAGTGCACGCTAGTTGGGTCAAGGTTACACTATAATCCTTCTCGATGTCAGCGGCGATCAAGGTGGAAAAGCCTTCTTTGAGAGCGTACCATAGGTTGATTTAGGCGCGGCGCGGACTTTGTTATGTCTTTTGTTTTTATGTTCAGCCAGGAGGACCTCCTGGGTTAACGTGCTTTAGACCGGGGCACCAGAGACTCTTCGCCGAACTCGATTTGGAGTTGGTGAAGAGCTCTAATTGTGGGGGCCGGGTAAGTCCCTGTTGGGCGGTGGGCTGTCGGCCTTCAGAATAGCAGAATTCTAAGTTTCTGACGTATTCCGGCGGCGGAGTACAGGAGAGGTTACTCACCAACCACACCATCCTCGCGCTATGGTGCTGGAATTATTCGTGAAGGTTTGTTTCAATATTTATGAGGAAGGACAGCGAAGGGAGGAAATGAATAGGAAAATTAAAGTGGTAAGTTGTTATGATGAATTTAATGTTAGGAGACAATGTGGGGAGGAGCGAAAGCGAAATGAGGAAGTTAAGTTGATGGTTTATGGGAATTTAGTTTGGATTAAATACGGTGGAGGATATACCCGAATGTGTTGAATTTTGTTTTTTGGTATATAATAGAATTAGAGTAGTGGTACGGTGAGGGTTTGTTTTTTTAGTATATTATGTGGGTGGTCGAAGGTAGTAAGGAATTCAGGTATTGAAGTTTTTTTTTTAATGGAGTGACGGAGGAGAGTTGGTTTATTTTAGTTTGACATTGGTTTCATTAAGTTTTACGAAGGATTATTTTTTAATAAAAAAACGTTGTATATATATTTTTCTACCATTGATGTTTCTGTGGGGTCTGGAGGGGCGCTAGCCCCCTCCCAGTTGTAGTCGGGCTCGACTGTGGTGTTTTGTCTTTGAGAGTTGGAGGAAGAAAGGATTTAGTGTTAAGGATTACTAAGGGCGTCCCAGTGGCTGGGGAATAGGACGCCCGGGACAACGCTATGCCTGTTTTGGTTTAACGCGGATTTCCCCACCCCTGTTGCGGCCAATCGCAATGAGCGAATTGGCTTACTCAGAGGCCAGTTGAGCCTCTGTCCCAACCTGCCGAAATAGGGACTGCACGCGAAGCCGGGACAGCGAGCGTTTTTGGTTTAGTTCGATGAACACTTGGCGGGATACTTCGCTTCCCTACGTTACGTAGACTGCACCTGCGCTTCGCTATCGCTTCGCTACGGTTACGTTACGGTGAGTGGGGCACCCCTTTCAGAAAGTTGTTCTGGCAAGTGAACTGATTGATTTTATCTGAAACTCAGATACGGATGGTCTTGCGGCGGATTACCATTGGAATACGATGGGTTACGATAACACCGAGCCGAAGACGAAATGAATTACTTCCTATTTGAAGGTCACCATTCGAGAAGCAGAGAAGAGGCTAGGTTTTAGAATTCGATCACTCCTAGATGAAGCGATTACGGTTAAGGATATGTTGGCAGAAGCAAAGTATAGGGTTGTCGATGGAGGGGATGTCATCTTGAAAACCAAAGAGAGGGTTTATGCCCACATACTAGAACATCTTGCAATCGAAGGTCATCTTACGGAAGCGGATCCAGACTTTAAAGAAGCCAACGTTAACGGCTTTGTTTACTACATCATCGGTCCCATACTGTTCGATTTCAGACGGAAGACCGGACGGAAGAGCTTACAGTTACGGAGGGAGAAAGAGATTGTTTCGGTGGACTCTGAGATGAGTGGCATGGAGGAATTTGTTGTGATGGATCTGGTTTCGGTGTCAGAAGATAGATTTGTGCTTGTCATAGAAGCAAAGAAAACTTCTCTTGGAGAGGCGATGAAGAAGTGTTTGCTGGCAATGAAAGATATGAGAGACAGCAATGGTGGTGGTGAAGTGTACGGATTTGTTACAACAGGAGAAAGCTGGCGGATGCTCAGCTACAATTATTTCAGATGACACACAAGATTGACGTTCTATTTGATGGAATGGATCAAGATAAAGAGTTATGGATGAAGGACTGTTCGGCTCTGGTGGATTGCTTGAACGTCGCATTGAGCAGTGGGGGCATTGTGAATAAGGATGTGGTCGTGTAAGGATAGGAACGATGGAGGATCATTAGGTTGATTACGGTTTACTAGTAGTTTTTATTAATTAAGGATGAATGCGATTGAGATTGTAGGGTTTGTTCCGCAGTGTTTTATACCGATACCGAACTGCTTATTGATCGGTCGGCAGGAACTCCACAATACGTTGGGTGATGAGAATACTGAGCGGTAAAAGAAGAGAAAGTCCGGATGGACTACTTCATATTCGAAGATAGCCACTCGAGAAGCAGAGAAGAGATTGAACATCAGACTAGAATTACTCGAGCGTGATGCCATTCCAGTAGAGAATGTTGGATGGAGCCAAGTCTAAGGTTGCATTGGAGGACCTCAAGGAAGCTAAGGAGAGGGTTTACGACGCCATAGTGGGACATCTTGAGATCGAAGGCTATCCTACGGAGGCGAATCCGGATTTTAAAGGAGCCAACATCAGCGACTTGGTTTATGCCACTGTCGGTCCTATTCTTTTGGATTTCAGACGTAAGTCGGGACGCGAAATACTCTTGCGGAGAGGGAAAGAGATTGTTTCTTTGGACTCTGAGACAGGTGGCATGGAGGAATTTGTGTGATAGACCTCATTTCGGTGACGGAAGATAGGTTTGTCCTCGTCATAGAGGCAAAGAGATCTTCTCTTGCAGAAGCGATGAAGCAGTGTTTGCTGGCAATGAAAGATATGAGTGACAACAATGGTGGTAGCGGTGAGGTGTACGGGTTTATTACAACGGGAGAGCTTTGGCAAATGCTTAGATATGATGGTACATCTTTTACGCTGACAGACGGCTTGCAAGTAACGTTTCGTACTATGAGAGATGAAAAAGAGAAGTGGATGAGGGAGAGCTCGGTTATGGTGGACTGTATGAACGTCGCATTGAGCAATGGAGCGATTGTGAAGGACGTGGTCGCCTCAGCATAAGTAGGTATTGGTTTTTCTTAATTTTGCTAAAAGGTTGAGGTTTGTGTGTGTATGTAGGGTATTGTTTTTCGGTTTGATGGTTTGCGAGTAAATTGTTGTCGGATTCTCATATATTTTGCTATGTTTTATTGGGGGGTATAGTTGAGCAGTGCGAGTAGTGAGGTATCGAGGAGCGGAGGCGAGGAGTTGGTGTTGAGTTTCCGAAAAGAGTACTGAGCAGTGCGTGGAGGAGAGGAAAGGTATCTGGATTAATCGCGAACGTAATAAAAACCACTTCCATTGTACTTATCCTTATACAACCACGTCCTTCTTCATAATGCCTCTACTGCTCAACGCCACGTTTATGCAATCCACCAAAACCGAAAAATCCTTCATCCATCTCTCTTTGTTTTTGCCCATTGTACCGAATAATACATCCATCTTCTCTGTCATCTAAAATGATGTACCATCGTACCTGAGCATTCGCCAACTTTCGCCCGTTGTAATGAAGCCATACACCTCACCACCACCATTATTGTCTCTCACATCTTTCACTGCCAGCGAACATTGCTTCATCGCTTCTCTAAGAGATCTCTTTGCCTCTATGACGAGGACAAACCTATCTTCCGTCACCGAAATGAGGTCTATCATAACAAATTCCTCCATGCCTCCTGTCTCAGAGTCCAAAGAAACAATCTCTTTCCCTCTCCGCAAGAGTATTTCGCGTCCCGACTTACGTCTGAAATCCAAAAGAATAGGACCGACAGTGGCGTAAACCAAGTCGCTGATGTTAGCTTCTTTAAAATCCGGATTCGCCTACGTAGGATAGCCTTCGATCTCAAGATGTCCCACTATGGCGTCGTAAACCCTCTCCTTAGCTTCCTTGAGGTCCTCCAATGTAACCTTAGACTTGGCTCCATCGAACATTCTCTTAACTGGAATGGCATCACGCTCGAGTAATTCTAGTCTGATGTTAAATCTCTTCTCTGCTTCTCGAGTGGCCATCTTCGAATACGAAGTGGTCCACTTGGACTTTCTTTTCTTCGGCTCGGTGTTGTCGTCTCCCATCGTATTGTGGGGTGCTACCGACCGATCAATAACTAATTAACCTGAACAACTACACTTAAACTTACCGATTTCTTAAAAACAAACCGAAGCTTTCCCAAAGGGAATGCATAACGTATTGGACTTAAACTGACCGAGCGAACCGAAGGTTGAGCGTAGCGGAAACAAAGCGAACTCAGTGAGCGAAGCGACCGTAGTGAAGGACCCCTTCGAGTAGAGGGGGTGGGAAATCCAATTATGCAGCCACGCGGCTATGCTTCGAGTAGAGGGGGAAATGCGAGTAGAGGGGGAAATGCCCCGATATTTATAAAAGTGGCGAGCCCGCCAAGCGTCCAACCTTGGCACCTGTCCCAGGTTGCCTAATTAGGCAGGTTGGGACAAAGGCTCAAAATACCTCTGACTAAGCAAATTTGCTTATTGCTATTGGCTGAAACGGAAGTTGGGGGGTCCACTCTAGTCTGAAACAGCGCTATGCCTACCCCGGATTTGACCAATGACCAGTCGGGAATTGTTTTACTCAGCAGTAATACCGCTAGTCCCAGTAAGACAACCTGGGACACTGCAGCCAAGCCAGGACAGCAGGACGCCAAGCTGGGACAGCGCACCTTTTTAGGTTTAACTCAGTGAGTCCTTGGCGGGTTCAGCCACGGACACTTGGTGGTTCCCAACTTTCGTTGCATAGAAGGGATCCTCACTTCGTTCCTTCGCTTCGCTTCAGTCACTCCGTTACGAACGCCTTCGTTACTACACTCCACCTGCGCTACGCTTCGCTCCGCTACGGTTTCGTTTTTATTTTATCGGTGAGTTTAAGTTTAGTAATTGGGATGCAAGTTTAATTAGTTATTGATCGGTCAGTAGAACTTCCACAATACAGAACTCCGTTATACGATGGGTGACGAGAACACCGAACAGTCAAACAAGAAGCGAAAGTCCAAATGGATTACCGCGTATTCGAGGATGACCATTCAAGAGGCAGAGAAGAGACTAGGTCTTCGAATTGACGAACTCCAGCCGGTACCTGTTGATGAGATATTGGCAAAGCATAGCTTGAAAGATGCGGACGCCATCAAGGAGAGAGTTACCATCAAGGAGAAGGTTTATGAGCGGATAGTGGAATATCTTAACTTCGAAGGATATCCTACAGAAGCGAGTGCAGGTTTTAAAGAGGCTAAAGTTAGTGACTTGGTTCTGTATACGATCGGTCCTATACTGTCAGATTTTAGGTCCAAGATGGGACGGAAGATACGTTTGGAGAGGGAGAAAGAGATTATTTCGACAGACAATCAAACAGGAGGGATGGAGGAATTTGTTGTGATGGATCGGATTTCTGTGACGGACGAAAAGTTCGTTCTCATCATTGAGGGAAAGAGAAGTTCTCTTGGAGAGGCGATGAAGCAGTGTTTGTTGTCACTGAAGGATGCGAGAGACAACAATGGTGGAGGCGAAGTCTATGGTTTTGTTACGACAGGCGAGAGTTGGCGAATGTTAACCTATGACGGTACATTGTTTAAGATGACGCGGAAGATTGAAGTAGTATTGGAAGGAATGGATCAGGAGAAAAAGTTATGGTTGGACAACTATTCGGCTCTGGTGGATTGCATGTATGCTGCGTTGAAGAGCGGAGGAACTGCGAAGAAGGATGTGGTTGTTGGAAATTAGGTGGTACTTCGAGGTTAGGTATCGGTCATTAGTGGATTTTGTTGGTTTTGTATTGTAGTGGATTAGTTTTTTTTATTAGGGAATGTTTACTGGATACTCTTCGGTAGTTTTTCATTTGTTTTCTTTCTATTAGTGAATAATGGGGGGCAGCCAAGCCGGTACAGCGTCAGTGCCAAGCTGGGACAGCGCCCTTCCCAGGTTTAGCCTGGTCGACCCTTGGCGGGCTCAGCCACGGACGTAAATACTTGCTTAGAAGGGATCCTTCACTCCGTTACGATCTAGAAGAGCACTCCACCTACGCTGCGCTTCCGCTACGGTTTCGCTTTTATTTTTATCGGTGAGTTTAAGCCTAGTTGTGAGGATGCAAATTAATTATTGATTTGTTGGCGGGAAATCTGCGATACAATGGGTGATGAGCACACCACGAAGAAGAGAAAGGCGAAGTGGCGTACTTCGTATTCGCAGATGACGGTTCCAGAAGCGGAGAAGAGACTAGGCACTTGCATCGACGAACTCAAGCCGATATCTGTTGATAGAATGTTGGCAAACCATAGCCCTGAAGGGGAGGATGCCATTAAGGAGAGGGTTGCATTGAAGGAGAGGGTCTATGAGCGGATATCGAGTATCGATTTTGAAGGATATCCTACGGAAGCAAGCACCGGTCTCGGGGAAGCTAAAGTTAGTGACTTGGTTTATGCTATCATTAGTCCGATACTCTTAGGTTTTAGGCGCAAGACGGGACGGAAAATACGTTTGGAGAGGGAGAAAGAGATTATTTTGACAGACAATGAGACAGGAGGGATGGAGGAATTTGTTGTGATGGATCGGATTACTGTGACAGAAGGAAAGTTCGTCCTCACTATTGAGGGAAAGAGAAGTTCTGTTGGAGAGGCAGTGAAGCAGTGTTTGTTGGCGCTGAAGGATGCGAGAGAAAACAACGGTGAAGATGGAGTCTACGGTTTTGTTACGACAGGAGAAAGTTGGCGGATGCTGAGTTACAATGGTAGAGATTTTTGGATGACAAACAAGTTTGATGCAACGTTTGATACTATGGGAGATGAACAAGCGAAGTGGATGAAGGGATACTCGGTTGTGGTGGACTGTGTATATGCTGCGGTGAGCAGTGGAGGTATTTGGAAGGATGCTTTCGGGGCGAAACTGGTCGTTAGATAATAGGTGGTACTTCGAGGTTAGGTATCGTTCATGAGTAGGTTTTTATTCTTGCTTTGCTGTTTTTTGTTATGCGTCCCAGAGGCTGGGGAGGGGGGATCATATAGGCCTTCGGTCTCCCTCCCCAGCCACGGGACGCCTCTAAATCTAGAGGCGCATAACTACAAGTACCACTACATACCTTCAAAAACAAATCCATAATTAAATATTCACTATCGCTCCACACATAGGGCTTCGCCCCCTCTGCGCTTCGCTCGGGGTGCCCCCTTTTAACAATGATAGAATATCCTTTTCTCAATTAACTACCGAAACAAGTAGTCTCCCGACGAAATACACTTCCCAAATAAGTAGTATCACAACATTAAACCTTCTCTTTTCTCAAACAAGTGGGCTCCCCCCCCAATTTTCGACAAAAATAGGGGCCCCCATCCTTACCTTCATACGCTTCCAAAACCAAATGGAACCAAACTCGAAATACCCGCCTTCGTCCTAATAATAAAATAACGCGAAGATAACCCTCGTCATAGCTTCAAAAAACGAAAACCTCAAACTTAACTGTAATCAAATCATATCTCATCTCCCAACAACACCTAAAACACTCAACACCGGAAGATCAGCCACCAAATTCCTCAAAAACAACATAAAACTTGAAACACTGAATCAATCGATCTGCTTGAAAATATTCTCCACATCAACAAACGGGAGAACTTCTTTGATCCTCGATGGATCTGCATTCGAATCTCTCCTGTAACCCTGACGCAAAAATGCGCCCTCAAACCTCAAACAATTCCGTTTCCCTACACCATCTTCCAAATTCCCATAAAAGCGTCGCAACTTTAAAACCGTCTCTCCTTCATCATGATACATCGCATCAAGCCTATATTCGATTAACTTCTGCAAACAATCTGAAAAAACTATCCACATAAATACATAACCTAATAACCTCCTCCATGGTCAAAACCTTACGACTCCTCCTGCGTAAAACAACCTCATTGCGATTGCCATCACTAATCTTTGACCCTTTCAACTGTTGCTTTCGCAGCCAAGTATCATCTGCAACCTTCGATATCCCACACCATCTCCTTCTATCAACTCCACCAAAAAATCCACATCGCGATGCTTTACCCATTTTCTAAAAAACCGATCAGTAACCGATCAACTTGCCACCCTATAACTAAAACTGACCGATAAAAATAAAAACGTAACCGTAGCACAGCGTCAGCGAAGCGCAGGTGGAGTGTAGTAGCGAAGCGTAGATGGAGTGTAGTAACGAAGCCCTTCGTAACGGAGTAAGCAGAGCGAAGCGTAGGCATAAGCCGAAGCGGAGTGAAGAGGGAAGGAGGCGGGGGTGCGGGGTGCAGGGTGCAAAACGCGGGGGACTGCCCGGTACTTAACGGCAGTGGTTGACAAGGCCAAAAGAAGCAAAAACTAAACCCGAAAAGGCCGCTGTCCCAGCTTGGCATCATGCTGTCCCGGCTTGGCTGCAGTGTCCTAGGTTGCCTGTCTGGGACTAGCGGGATTACCGTTGACAAAGGCAATTCCTAACTAGTCATTGATCAAACCCGGGGTCGAACAGGGGGGGCGGAGGGTCCGCTAGTGCTGAAACAGGCATAGCGCTGTCCCCCAGCGTCCCAGGCTGGGAAGGAGAATCATATACTGCGCCGCACCTTCCCCAGCCACTGGGACGCTGAATAATCTATCAACTCCATCTATAGTTAATACTTGTACTAGTACAAGTGACGCTCCCTTCCATCACTCTCTTAGTCAGGGGGCTGCACCCCCGACACCCCCGATCAACACCAGAAAAATAGATGAAACAAATTAATCTTATTAATTTACCTACAAACCATCATCAAATTATGCCATCAGTGAATCACACTAGTAAACCGTAATGAATGTTAAAAATCCTCCATAGCAGAATCCTACACTACAGTCACAAATCCAACATATCTCGAACAACCGCATCCTTCTGCACAACACCTCCTACTCAATGTGACATTCATGCAGTCCACTTGAACTGAGTAGTCCATCATCCATCACTCCTTGTCTTTATCCATTTCATAAAAAAGTCCATCAATCTTCTCTATCTGAGTGTAATGAACCGTGGTCATGTACTTTCCTACTTATCATATTCCCTTTGTGTCTCCTATAGTAAACAGTGTTCTTTGGAATTCTGCATTATAAATCATGAATTATCACTTGGTCATATATCTTCACATGTGTTTAGCTATCTGCCTTGTAAAGGTCATAGGAATAGTATTTAGATTGAATGACATATGGAAAAGGGTCATGTGGACAACACAGGTTTTTGGGGCAAGGAAGCAAGGGTCCAGTTAATACAATACTGGTGTCTCTTTCCCATTGCCCTAGAATAAAGCGCTGAGTAGTAGTAGGTACTAATAAGTGTGACGGTGGTGGAGGCAACTAGGACTTGTCTCTAAGGGGTCTACTTGGGTATCAACGAAAGACAGCATATCTGGCATTAACCTTTAAGGTTCAAGTACCCTGGTAGTTCTGAGGAAGGTAATCAATGGTTTAACCTGAGGTCGGCATAGGCTAGTCTACGGACTCCTCAGCCTGTTGCCGTGTCTACCTGCGTACCTTTTGGTATGCTCAGGTGTTCACACTTGAACCTAAAAGGTAGTTCACCTTAAACCCAAAATGGGAGCTATCGAACCTAGTCATATCCTCTTAATTGAGTGGCGACGTCCCGGTTCCTGGCATTTAAGTTGCTTGGGGAAAGTAGATAAGGACAACACAGGTTTTGAAAGAAGGGAGGTAGTGCTCTTGGCAGTTATTATATAAAGAGAAAGAAATCTACATGGTCCTGTATTTCTTCTCTTTCTTCTTCACACAGTATCTTAAGTATACACTATAGGAATAAAGAGTTATTCCTACAAACCTTCAGCACACCATAACCTTGCTCTATGTGCACCTCTTAAGTCCTCCAAAGAGTTGTGTATCTTCTTCTATCCTGATTTACCCCCAAACCCTAATATAGACTGAGGACCAGTTATATTGCTGAAGGAATTATCCTTTATACTGGGTAAAAAATATGCTATTGTACTTGAGTATTTGCCAAGATTCCCCTATTTTAACAAAACTATAAATCATGCCTCCGTCACTATTTTCTCCCATATCTTTCATTGCTAGCAAACACTGCTTCTTCACCTCTACACTAGAAGATCCTTTTATTTTCACTATGAAGATAAACTTCATTTTCTTTATCACAATCCAGTCTATAACAACAAATTCCACTTATCTACCTATCTCTAAGTCCAATGCAACAATCTCTTTCTCTCTTTATAAGTGTATATTACATCCTATCTTGTATCTAAAATGTGAGATTATAGGATTAATGATGATGCAAACTAAGTTGTTAACATTAGCTTCTCCAAAATTAGTGTTTGACTCCATAGGATAGCCTTCAACTTCAAGATGTTACACTATCAGGTTATAAACCATCTCCTTCATCTTCAAGACAGTATCCCTTATAAGACCTTTAATCCTATACTTGGCTTCTGCTAATATATGGCTAACCAGAATCACTTGAGATTTGAATTTTTCAAATGTAAAGCCTAGTCTCTCCTCTGTATCTGCCATAGACATGTCCAAATACGAAGTAGCAAACTTAGACTCCCTCTCCCCCTCCTACTCCTTAGTATCCTCATCAACTATCATATTGTAGATTTCCTATGATAGGAGACTCATTGAGGATATAGATACAGGTATAGGCATAAGAAGCTTTGTAAGAGGGTCTTACTAGGTGAATTCAGATATCTTAACTAGTAAGTTACAACTACTTGTATTTTATACCTTTATCAAGGAGTCAAGAGAAGATAGAGGATTGATCAAAGAGAAAGCAAAATATATTCTTAAGGCTCAAAGATAGTGGTATAAGACTTGAGATAATGGCTAGAGAGAGAAGAAGAAACAAAACACATCACTTGTCTGCTCCCTCTTAAATACCCATTTCTGACTAAGTAGCTACAGAGAAACTTTAAAAATAAAACAAACCCCATAAAAATATTCCATCGTAATTCCCCTATTCTTTTATAATTCTCTAGAAGGAGATCAGTTTCATTATCAGAGAATCGAAGAAAGGTTTGGTATGATTATTCAGGACTTTGAGAGAAAAGACTCCTCAAGTCCTGTCCCCTAATGATGTGATCAATCAGTATATAATGATGAGATTAAGGTGATAAGTCATGTCATCGATTGTGTATGTCCAATCTTGTGTATGTCATGTTGTTAATACCTCACCTCACTTAGCTAGAGCTCAGTGGCGACAACACTCATCTTGTGGTTCTGTGGCTCATAGAGTGATCATGGGTTCTGACATACCTTTGAGTTGACTTGGAACAGTGTCTGCACATGTCCTAGTATGTGGGTAGACTACTTGGTACAGTCATCTGTAACACTATACCCCCCATAAGGTGTATAGTCCCTATGTACAATAGTCAACAGGTTAGTCGAGGTTCATCATTAGAGATAGCTATGAGTATCCCTAGGATCAGGTAAGAGGATAAGTGATTTCCTGGTTACAAGAGGGAGACCTACTTGGGGCTAAGCATCCTAGTATAGTACTGTATCTAACTCCTGCAGCAGTTATCATCAACCTTAATAGAAGGAAGGGTTACTTAGTTAGTTCCTTCTTATTGTAATGAATCATGGTCATGTAGTTTCCTACTTGTTGTATTCTCCTTGTGTTTCCTATTTGTTAGTGATGTTCTTTGGAATTCCACGTTACGAATTATGAATTATCACTCGGTCATGTATGGTCAGTCATGTTTAGCTGTCTGCCTTGCGGAGGTCATGAGAACAGTGTTTAGATTGAATGACATATGGGAAAGGGTCATGTAGACAAAACAGGTTTTATAGAGACTGCTCTAGAAGGGAGGCAGTGCTCTTGGCGATTGGTATAAAAGAGAAGGAAATCTCGCGGTCCTGTATTTCTTTCTCTTTCTTCTTCACGCAGTATCTTAAATATACACCTTAGGAATAAAGCAGTTATTCCCACAAACCTTCAGCACATCGTTGCCTCGCTCAAATGCGTATCTCTTAAGTCCTATAAGGAGTTGTGTATCTTCTTCTATCCTGATTTACCCCAAAACCCCGATACAGACTGAGCATCAGTTGTATCGCTGAAGGAGTTGTCCTTTACACTTATTTGCTTACATGGTAGAGCATCCTCTCCTTCTATAGCTTATGTATCAGCATTTGGATAGTGTAGGTGACAGTGGACCAATTCTTCTATAGGTTTACCATTTACCAAGAGGTTTTGCTCAGGTTCCCATGAGCCCTCATTGTTGGAGTATCCTTCCTAGAGAATGAATTATTAGAGTTCTTAGACCTTTGATCTAGTTGAACCTTGGAGATTTCTCTAACAAAGTAGTACTACTCCCCATTATTGATTTCTAGGTTAGGGGTAGGAGTTTAAGGAAAAATGGTTGATTCTCAGTAAGGTTTAAGCTGGGAGATGTAGAACACTGGATGTATCTTCTAGGAGAAGGAGAGTTTAAGCTTGTAAGCCCTTTCTCCTACTTCCTTGACAATCCAGAATAGACCAGTGAACTTATAGTCTACTTTATAGGAAGGTCTGGGGCATGGAAGATTCCCTTACTTGAGGAGTATAAGGTTACTAGGCTTAATAGGAGGAAACTCCTAGTGATATTTATCATACCAGGTGACTGATTTGACCTAGGCATTAAGGAGCCTTTGCCAACAGTTAGACTATGAGTATTACAGTTCCTATGTACCCTTGAAGAAGGTGACTTGCTACATAGTATCTAACGATAGGTGAAACCCAAAATTGGCAAAGAATAGGGAAGATCCTATTGAGGAAGCCTGAGTATTATTGTACATGAACTTAGCTAGTAGTAGGAAAAAAACCTAATCCATTTAGTCAAAGTTGATATATGCCCTTAACTACACTTCCAAGATTTAGTTCAACCTTTCTATATATCTATCAGTCTGGTAATAGGCTGCCATAGACTTGGAGAGTTTCACTCCAAGCTTATCCATCACTTCCTTCTAGAAGGAGTTAAACTTGGGATCCCTATCTAAGACTATGTTCATTGGTAGCCTATAAAATATCCAAATTTCGTGGACAAATGTGTTAGCCAGAACCTGGGAAGTTACATTCAGCCCTAGGGGTATGAAATGAGCTATTTTGCTGAAATGATCTACAATAACCTATATTAGGTAAAGCCATCAGAAGAGAGAAGGTCTAAAATGAAATCTATATATATTAACTTACACAGGTGATAGGGAACATCCAGAGGAAGGAGTTTACCATAGGCCTTATATCTCTATACCTTATTCCTCTAGCACTAGTCATACGAGGATATATACTTGCTGATGTCCTTCCTGATAGTTGGCCAGTAGAATTCCCTATCGATAAGCTTGTATGTGTTATCCTAGCCAAGATGGCTAGCTGTAGGATAGTTGTACCTGGATTTGAGGACCTGTTTACAAAGGGAAGAAGGGATATACTAGAGGCCATTATATATTAGAAGTCCCTAGAATACTGAATAGTACCCAATAGGACTCTAGAGATGGGCCTGATACTCCTGATCCTAGATAGATACTTTGTTTATTTCCTCAACAAAGGTAGGATGTAGGGCAGTCAGTGATCTTTCAATAGCAGTAATATACTGACCCTTTTTGAGGAAGAGGAGCCCTTGCTCAGGTGCCATCTCTCTAGGAGTATAGTCCTCACAGTGTGAGAGAACATCAGCCTTAGTATTTTAGGTCCCTAGTTGGTAAACAATGTAAAAGTCAAAGTTACCCATTTTCTCCCTCTATCTTACCTGCCATTAGGAAAGAACCTTGGTCATTGAAAAGTACTCACAGTTCTGGTAGTCCATGATGACTCTTACCATGTAGGCTAATCCTGAACACCAATGCCTTCACTGGTAGTAGAGGCAATCAACTATGGCTAGTATCTGCTTATTGTAGATCTCATAGTTGTATTCTAGTATATGTATCTTCTAACTGTAGAATACTATAGGTCGAAGAGATCCATTAGGAAATTGATGTAATACGATACCACCAATGGCAAAATCACTAGCATCAGTTTCATAAACTAAGGGGAGAGCATGGTAATAGTGGACCATTATAGGAGTACTGGTGAATAACCCTTTGAGCATGTTAAAGCCAAGCAGTTCCCTAATGCCCCAGGTCCATAGCTGGTCATTTTTAGTGAGGTTCATCAAGGGAGTTACTAACCTCGAGAAGCCTTTGATGAAAATCCTGTAGAAGTAGGCAAATCCTAGGAACGAGCAGACATAATAGACTGTGGATAGAATAGGCTATTCATAGACTATCTTGACCTGATCTTCTACTATCGGCACCCCTTTGTCTAAGATTACAAATCCTAGGAACTCTACTTCATGAACTGCCTAAATGTACTTAGAGGGCTTCAGGGGTAGTTTGTTTTCATCCAAGTGGCAGAGCACTTCTAGGACCATAAGATCATACTCTTCCTTTACTTCTGCATATATAAGTATGTTGTCTTGGTAAATGATGACACCAAGGTCCAGCAGATCCCAGAATATGGTGTTTATCATTTCCTGAAGGACTGAGGTTACATTTGATAAGCCAAAGGGCATGACCAGGTATTCAAACTGGCTATACCTAATTCTAAATACAGTTTTCTACTCATTAACTTTGGCTATACAGATGAGGTTATACCTATTTTTCAGGTCAAGCTTGGAGAACTAATAAGAGGAACTAATGCAATCCCATAGTTCTATCATTAGGGGTAAGGGATACCTGTTTTGAATAATCACCTTTTTGAGGCTACAGTAGTCCACATAAAGCTGAAGGAATCCATCAGCTTTTTTGACAAAAAGGATAGGAGCTCCTGCAGGGGACTTGGAAGGACAGATTTTGCTTTCTTCCATTATCCTGGTAATATATTCCTATAGGGCTTGGAGCTCAATTTCTGATAACTTGTATAGAGGGCCCCAGGGATACATTACACCTTCCTTTAGGTCAATATTGCAGTCCCATTTATGATGAGGGAGTGCAGAGGCAAGCTGTTGAGAGAAGATGGTGGGAAAGATCTGTTTGCACTTAGTCCCTTTGGAGGCATTAGAGGAGGAGGTAGTGGAAGCCTACAAGAACACATTAGAGAAATCTCTAACAGGTGCTCTTGTCATAGCTATACACAAATGATGAACAACAGCTTCATTAATTGGGGTGTCGACATACCTGAGCAATCCACCTCCAACTACTTGATTGTTGGTATAGAAGTCATCATCGCCGAGGAGAGAGAAAGTATATACCATTTGTACCTTGGGTGCTACAAGGTGTTTCTGACACTTCTCTGAAGGAAAGGATACCAACTCTGTCTTATTATAGTTAATACAGGGCTCATGGTTGTGAAACCACTTGACCAGAAGGTAGATGTCGACGTCCAGGGGTGTAGGGCCTATATCGAAATCAATGAGTTCATGATGGTTAAGGACCTGTATTTGAAGCTTAGGAGTGTAATACCACTCCCAGTTATAGGAACTATCATAGGCATAGATATTCACTGGGACTGTCTATTTAATTTTTAGAACTGGTAAGCAGTTGCTGATCATAGCTCATGTAGTGCTATTGTGAAGCTTAGCAATTACTATGATAATATAGGTTTTGGTTCCTGTAAGACTGTGAGTTTTCTAGTGAAGAGTTACTGGAACATTGATATATATGTCCTAGGTAGGGCCCTCTTTAGCAGATGATACAATAGACATAGTATATACATTCCCTGATCTCTCATAGGAAGCTCATGGGCATAGCCCACTATACAACAATAGACAGGATATTTGGAAAGTGCAGGTTTGTAGGGTATGGGAAGTGAAGAACAATGCTAACAAAGAATTGTAGTTTGTTATATAATGACCATATTTCAGCCTTCAGGCCATCCTTAGACAAATAGGAGTAGTATCATCAGTCAAGAAAAAAAATACAAGCCTCAATACTGGCAACCCTACCTCCAAGAACCATGGCTTATTACTATAGAACACTAGTTCCTATTGGAATTCCAAAACTTGACCAAGTAAAGAAAATAATTCTATTGAAAAGAAAAAAAAAGAAACAAAAGTACAAAAAAAAAATCCAAAAACTTGAGAAATAATATAGTAGAATAACTCTTTTAGATAAATGAAATTTGTGCAACAATTTCAGATTATAGGGATATCATCCCCCTCTTTCTAAGAGTCAGGGAGATCTACTACCTAACTTGCCTATTCCTTTCCCTTACTCTTCTTAGAGGCATGGGAACCCTTATTATCTTCTAGTAGTAGGGAAGCTTTTCACTTAGCTACCCTTTTTGTATTAGGCTACGGAATGGTGCTCTTGCACTTGGCGAAACATTCATCAGTTTTGTAGGAGGTGTAGAGACACTTTTGATAATCCCAGTTCTTCTTAGCCTATTCCAGCTCCTTTCTAGAGATATAAGGGAGCTCTATCTTCTGGTTATTACTGGATGGTTGCTTCTCCTTTCAACTAGGTTTCTGATAAGAGGACTAGTTTAGCTTTTGGTGAGATATGTGGCCTTTCTAGGCTACAGTGATACCTACTTCAGCATCTTCCATAGCTAGACCTACATAGATAAGCTTTGATTCCCATTTGGCAGGAGAGAGGTCCTAGATATATAAGGCCATAGCTTATCTCAGTTCCTTTTTGAGGCCCCTGGCTAACCATTTAACAAAGATGTCTAGTAGATAAAGGACCCTTTAGTTCAGGGTCTGCATCCTGCTGATATACTCCAGAATTTGCCTGGTTTGCCTAGCATTAACCATCTGCTTAAGGGCTGCAGGCTTCAGTAGGTGTAGCCTAAAATGAGCTTTTAAGGCTTCCTTGAAATCTGACTAGATTACTCTTGAACAGGTCCCTGTGTCATGGGATGATTCCCACTAGCCCATTACTTAACCAGTGAAGAAGGTTAATATGAACTTTACCTTAACCTAATCTTGTAGGAAGGTGTGAGCCTAGAGATCAAAGTAGGTTCTACATTATATAAGGAACTTATCGATCTCTTCTGGTTTTCCACTAAACTTGTTTGGGTCACTCTGCTACAGCCCCTTTAAGGGGGATGGCAATAGTGGTGGTGGTACAATACTAAAGTAGTAAGACTGTAGAGCAGGTAGAACAGGGAGTTAGTCCCTAGGTGCTGGTGTCTACCTCACAAGGATCTGGGATAGTAATGCTTCAACATCATCAGCTATAAGGCCTTGCAGTTATCATGCTAGGGTAGGCAAAGGTGAGGGTCTTTATAGGATAAAAGAGGTAAAGCCCTAAGCATCAAGGGGTTCCCAAGGAGGAACACAATCTTGTAGATTCATGGGCAGTGAGTGATGGAACAGGTTGTAGACAGAGAGGGAACTAACTGAGGAGACACTCTCTGGAGGAGGATTTGGATAATATATAGGTTGCTTTATCTGCCTGTACTTCTCCTTCTACTGCTTGAGGTCTACTTCTAACTTGGTGATTTTCTCTTGCAGAGCCTTGACTTCTCCTCTTCTCTTGGATATAGAGTAGGTGGTAGCTTCCTTCTAAGCTTCTAAGGGAAGGACTTCATCCTAGGCCTTTGCAAGCTAGGACTGCAGGATGAGTATAGCTTCCCTTTATAACTTAAGTGTCTGTTTGAGCATTTTAAGCTCAATCTATAGGGCTGGAAGTTGTAAGGCCTTCTCATCACTTTCAAACCTTCTCTGGTTAGTATCTGTCAAACTTTACTGAGTGTTAAAGAGATCTGTTTCTAGCTTATGCACTTTAGCACTATGCACCACATTCATCTCAGCTATCTAATTTATAGACTACTTCTATTCCTTTTAAATCTGCTCAATTGCTTAGAGCAGATAGGTAGTGATAGTAGGGGGGAAGGCTACTATCATGGATAAGAGTTTTCACTTACTCTGCCATTGGGCTTTGAGTATGGAGTAGAGAATGGTGGTAAAATCATTTCTTTACTTCAGGAATACAGCATCAAGTTCCTCTTTTGCTATTTTAAAAACATTTTCACCCAAAAATTCCCTTCCATCAACAATGGCCTTGAGGGTTCCATTTTATTACCCAAGGATTGATGCTTAATGGGTTCTTACATATTCCAAGTCCTCTGGTAACAAGGTAATCTCATAGGTCCCTGTGGAGGAAGTAAATGAATATGTAGCTTTACCAGCCTAAGAGGGCCTAGCAAGACAGTTTCCTAAAACTAGTGCCAAGGCAGTAGCTGCTTCAGTCATTTCAATATCTTGAGAAGCTATCTCAATAAGAATATGGTATGACAGGATACTCATTGAGGATGTAGACACAGGTATAGGCACAAGAAGCTTTACAAGTGGGTCTTACTAAGTCAACTCATATATCTCAACTGGCAAGTTACAACTGCTTGTATTTTCTACCTTTATCAAGGAGTTAAGAGAAGATAGAGAATTGATCAAAGAGAAAGCAAAATATATTCTTAAGGCTCAAAGATGGTATAAGACTTGAGATAACAGCTAGAGAGAGAAGAAAAAATAAAACATATCACTGAAACTCGTCTCCATCGGTCACACTCTCTAGCGGGTAGCTTTTGGCAAACTTAATCGAATGGCCTAATTAAGAGATGGAGCAATACATCGCTAAGCACCGTCAGGGTAACCCTTCATATGGTACAAAACATATTACTCATCCACTCCCTCTTAAATACCTATTTCTGAACAAGTAGCTACAGAGAAACTTTATAAAGGAAATGAACCTCATAGAAATATTCCATCATAATTCTCTTATTCTTTTATGATTCCTTAGGATGAGATCAGTTATATGATTAGAGAATTGAAGACAGGTTTATTATAATTATTTAGGACTTTCAGAGAAAAGACTCCTCAAGTCCTATCTCCTAATAATTCTCCTGATCAGCATATCATAATGAGATTAAGGTGATAAGTCCTATTATAGATCATGTATATCTAATCTTATGTATATCGTCTTATCAACACCTCACCTTACTTAGTCATAGCTCAGTGGTATAACACTCATCATATGGTTCTATAGCTTATAGAGTGATTATGGGTTCTGACATACCTTCTATTTGACTTGGAACAGTGTCCGTGCATGTCCTAGTATCTGGGTACACTACTTGGTACAGTTATCTGTAATAGTTCCCACCAACTGATCAGTGAGCAGTTCAGTTTCAGTATCATATTTAGTCTAGGCACTTTATAATGTGCTCTATGTATAGGTACAGCTAGCCCACTTTCAGGCTTATTCTATATTGAGAGTGCTTTTCAGTATAATAATCAAACCATTATGGTAACTTAATGCTTGCCTGTGAAGTGCTCAATATCTGATGACTAATAATATTAAACCTAACTAGATAACCAGTAAATTGACTAGTTTATACAATAAACACCCTTGTAGGCATAACTATCTAGGGTGTAATGAAGTGTAACATAATGTAATGAACTATGAGCAAAGCAAAACTGTCATTTTTTGAAAGAAGAGGATGTAACTATCTCTCCAAGTACAGGGAGGGAAAATCCAATTTATATTTTTAATTTAGTACAAGACTGGGGAAGGAATAAGCGAGATGTAGCCATGCAGCTAGTTATGCTCTACAACTACCTTAGTATAGGGGGGGGGGGAATCTAATTTGTATTTAATTTAGGTACAAGACTAGGGGAAAATAATTGGGATCAGCTAAAATACTACTATGCCCTAAACTACCCAAAGACAAATGCAGTAAAAACAATAGACCCATGTAAATACAAGAAAAGTTCCCCTCAGTCATCTTTCTCCTCTTCCCTGCTAAATGTATCTCTATTATAGGCTATATCTATATACTCCACCAAAATTTCAGTGCCTAGTTTGGTTGATATCAGAAAGCTGCAGAGCTATTCCATATACTTTGCTTTGTACACTAACTCCCTCTAAATGAATTGCAGGATATCTTTAAGATATTATTCTATTTCTTTGTAGAACTTTAGGCAGAACCATAAGTAATGAGAGAGATTTACTAGGTCAGCACCCCTCCAAGGACATAGGTAGGGGTCTAGGAATATTCTTGAGTTAGGTAAGCAGTTGTACCCTCATCTCAGTATTATAATATAGATACCTAAAGCCATAGGTAGGACTTCTGTCATATCCAGGTTAGGGATGGTTTTTGGGAGGAAGTATCTAGAAGAGGACTGAGCTCAAAGAAAAGATTCTTCAATGTATGCTTTACTCATTTTGAACCTTATAGCTTTTTTATCTACTTATGCCTTTATAGGGGTAATAGCAGAGTCTTTCTTTACTTCTTCATCATACCAGTCTGGGGGCTGTATTCCTGTATGACTAGGGACTTGTATGAGTTCATAATTTTTTCCTGAAAGTTTTGGGGAGATATGCTGGTACTATGGGAGTTCTTCTCTATCCCTAGCGACACTTGTAGCTACCACTATACTAGCTTCACTGTCTATTGCCTATAGCATATACTCAGTGTTAGCAGGTATTATTAAGAACCCTTGATCGAAGGTCAAAAGTTTGGTTGATTATATGGAAATGAGTGTGCCAATCCCTATAGTAGCTATTATAATGGGCTTCCTAATTATAGGGTTTATTTTATACTGGTGTAGGTCAAAGATCTAGGTAGCTACCCTTGACCCTTCTGGGTACTAGGTACTATTGCTAAAACTAATGACTTTGTTGGACAAATTTTCTACCATACCCTAGAACCTTGCAACTTATGTAGGTTAGGGAATTTTTTGAAAAACTGAAACTATGTATTTTGCCCTAGGGTCAGTGATCTGAGGAGCATTCTAGTGGCCTCTTATGAGCCTGATATTGTGTAAGATATTTTTGCACTCACAGGAAACTGACTAAAGGGGTATTACCCTTGTTGCCATTTTCCTATTGGATGGTAATTAGAGGGATGGGCGTAATCCCATTCCTATACCCAAGTTTTTGGGATGTAGCTTATGATAGATGAGGTGAATTGGGTATGACACTTCTGAAAACACAAGTCACATAAAATGCTGCTTCCATTGCAGGGTAACCTAGGCTTCTGGGTTAGGGAGCCCACTTTTATGAGTAGCAGTGTTTGGAGTAGCCTTTTTCCATAGCATGAAAATAGATATGCTAACTTCTTGGAAGAGCTTATAGATTAGTGATACTACTAGTTGTTGTTTTTCCACTGGGACAAGGGCTAACCTGTATGCTATAGTAGGCAGAATGACTAGTTTAGTGAGTTTCTTTCTATACTATATAGGCAAATTTCTTCGAAGGCGATTATAGTTCTTCCAGTACCCTGTTGCTATTGCAGCTTATGTAGAGGAGTATTCTTTAAAACAAGGGTATCGGGAGAGGTACTCTCCTATCCACCTCACCATGTTCAAAGTTGTTACTATATCTATCCTGACTTAGAATGTAAGTGTTGTATTATGGTATTGAATTCTAGCCCCTCCTACCTAGAACCAGAGGGCTTCCATCTTTGCAGGTGTGAAGGGCATTTTGTTGATTTGTCCTTATTTAACTACTAGGTGGATAATCCTATCTATTGATGCTATAAGGTTTTTGGTAGTTTGAGCAGCTACAATCAGACATAGATTATTGATGTATGCAGTATATCCTAACCACTTAATAGCTTCCTTCCCTGGTTGTATTATGTACTAGAAGTTATTTAAGGATTTTACTATATTACTTAGCATGATATTGAAGAGAAGTAGAGAGGTGGGACTTCCTTGAGGTGACCTACAGGTTAGTGTGCACTACTCATCATCTCTGGCTATTTTATTGATTATTTTTCCTTTCTAGAGGTTAAGGAAGTGGCTGACCTACTTCCAAAGATATGGGGACACTTCTTTTTCTATTAGTTTTTCTTTTATTAGGTCTTTATCTATATTGTTAAAACCTCTGTCAATGTTAAGGAAGATAGTGGCAACTTGTAGAGCTTTTTTCAGGTACATAGTGACAACATCTTGCATATAGGATACAGAATCCAGGACACCTCTTTTTAGGCCAGACCTGAACAGTAAGGAATCAAGGATTCCTAGTTTAATATATTTAGCAAAAAGTCAATCTTAGATCACAGCTTCTTCAATCTTGGAAACCATGCGTAGTAGAGCGATTAGTCTGTGGGCTTTTGGCACTAAATAGTCCACTTTCTGTGGTTTTGGAATGACAACTGAGTGTGCATATTCGAAGCATCTTGGGTGATATCCCTATCTCATAATTGGTTAAAAGATGTGATATAACTATTTTATGTTTATCCACTATAGGCATTGGCACATGAAATTTAGGACTCCATCTGGCTCAGGGGCATTCATTCCCTTACAGCCTCACATTAGTTTATTGAGTTCTGTAACCTCAAGCTTAGGGCCTGGGTTGCCAAGAGCTATATCCTCCTCTCTATCCACAATTCAGGTGAAGAAAGCAGTAGTAAGAACTGTAGCTGACTCATCAAAGGTACTTGCTCCTCCTATAAGTAGGAGCGTCGTTCTATGTTTTTTGTTTATAACCCAATTGATGTCCTATACTGATACATCAGGGGACTGGTAGAATTCTTTCCATGATTGTATAGCTTTACATTTGTTCTTTCTGAAGTAGTTTACTTTAGCCTTCACAGCTTTAGCTCTGTCTTCAGATGTTTTTGCATTTCTCTTTCAGGTTATGTACTACTACATATTCATCTTTTAGTTCCTCATCCTACCACAGCTTCGAGTGGTAGGAGATCTTTTTCTTTAGGATGTGATTTTATACTATCTGTAGTAGGGACTATACCATGCCTTCTACATATTTCTCAATATCTTTAATGGTTTTTGGGTTTAGTAGAGCTTGTGGTTCAGTATTTGCTACCTCCACTTCGACCTTACCCTAGTTTGTATATTTCTACTTAAACATCTCTAGCAGTTCATCTCTATATGCCACTAGAGGGGTAAGACATATTGTGATAAGGTGGTAGTCTGCAATGACTACTGCAGGATTGATATTTTTCTAGGTTATTGCCTAATAAGTGGAAGCAGGGTTAGCCTAGGCAAGGTTAATCATGGAGCCTGAGTCCCTAGTCAGTACTCCATGCTCATGTAGGGTAATACACCCAGCAGATGAAATCACTATCACTAGAGGTTATGAGATCTATTGATATTGTTCTACTATGAAGTGATTTAATTCTAGTTTGTTCATGTCTTCCCATACTCAGTTTCTGAGATTGAAATCCCCTAAATAGATTAAGGGGTTATGGAAGGCAGATTTCATGAGTGTATCATACTGACCCACTAAGGATCGGCACTTGTATAGGTCAAATTTGTCAACAAAGCCATTTCAACAGTTCTAGATATGTATTATCTCTTAGTGATATATAACTCTGATGGTGATCATGTTATTTTTGATTTGGTTCTGTCTTACCACTTTCTGCAAAGCAGATTTCCAGATATATGTGGTAACTCTTAGTTTTTTACATTCCAGGTAGAAGACTGAGAAAGTACTATAGTTAATGGGGTAGAATTTACAGGGTAGGGTTCTTAGATAACTAGAATATTCATACCATATTTAGACAAGGATAATATAACAGACTAGAATACAGCATAACTCTTATTGATATTACATTGAAAAATCCTCACATCCTTTTTCCTCCTTCCTTCCCTTCCCTATGGCAATAGGTCTTATTTTGCTAGAGAAGAAGATGGGGAGAAGGTATTAGCTGATATATGCACTCTTCTTATAAGGGGTGAGGGGAGAGGTACTGGTGCACCTGGAGTGCTTTCCCTATTTCAATTGGTTTGATTTTAGCAGTCACCTGCCTAGTTAGGACTATTAGTATAGGGCCTAGCTGTGCTACCATCTAGTATTGAAGTACCACCTTACAGTAGAGACTTGGCTGATACTCTGGTGATTTATAGGGGTGTATTATACATACATTGCCTCTTCCTGGTTTTTGCTTCTTAGCTTTGTAAATAGGGTATCATAAACCCTCTTGCTTACTAGGTAGGAGGGGTCAGATGACAGGTGGTTTTACCTACAGTTAATATATAGGAAAACCATATTGCACCAGGGTTGGGGATCTCTCCATACCTCTAGGCAGTATGTATGATCTTTGGCTAAGTAATTTTCAGTATAGTATAGACACAAAATCTTGTTTTTGTAGACTACATTCTTGTGGCTGAGCAGCTGGCAGTAGTTGCACTGGACATACTCCATGTATCCTGTTTTGGGTTTAATATAGCACCTGCTTCTGAATAGGCTGACTGTTTTTAGTTTTAGGATTGGGAGGTAACTATTAATTTCTACTGTAACTGCTGTAGAAACGAACTTCTTTTCTCCAAGCTCCCCTTTATGACTGAGCATGAGTGCACTTCCGTAGCTATAACCAGTTATGATCTAGAAGTATAGGGGTAGCCTTTCCTTGATTACTTCCTAGGTCAGGAAGACAGATCAGGGAAGCCTATAAATTATGATATCCTATATTACTGCTTGCAACTCAACTAGTCCTCTAATAACCCTAATTAAGACTAGGCAATACTTAGCAAAAATTTCTTTAATCATACCCTCCATTGGGCATAACTCTTCTGTAGTAAGGGATGGGGCCAGGATAAGCACAAGCATCGCTTTATGGTTCATTTTTTTAGTGAACTTGGACTATCCTTGAAAACTAGATTTGGTGAGGTATTATCAGAAGTTAGTAGCTATACGGATGGCTGCTTCTTCTTCTGCTGGGGTGGGCAGGCTAATTGGCTATTGGGGAACCAAAATGTGCTAGGCTTTGATGGGGAGGGTGTGGGGGGCTGGCACATTTGTGTCTGATCAACTATCTCAAGCAACTGGGTGAGCTGACCTTCCTCTTCTAGATTATGAGCATTTTTTCAGGGCCAGGGGTTTATCTTTACTGGATTCTGTTACTTTACCCTTGCCTTTTATATCAGTAGGCTAGGTGTTTAGAGGGTTTTGCATGGGGGTATACTAGGTTTATGGGTTCATTTCTCCTACTAGGATATGTTACCTGAGCAGGATAAAATTTGTTAGCAGAAGGTGTTTACATATTTGGTGAGGGACATGATAGACTTAGTGAGTAATACTATAAGATGCAGTATAGCAACCAATAGTCTTTCATTGTTGTCAATCGTTGGAATGACTTTTTGTAAGGGTAGGGCATTGAGGGTGGCCTGGTGTAGGGAGCTGTAAGGGAGAACCTAAATTATAGCTTTTAGGGACTCCATGTCAAAAAACTCTGGGAATGACTTAGGGTCACCCATTTCCTTCTCAAAGGAGACTGGAACACCCTGCTAGGTGGTAGTAGGGGAAATGTTCTAGCTATTATGGATATACTTTAAGTAGGAGGTGGAATGAGAACCACAGAAAGAGGGGTCATAGGGGGCCATCTGGGATCAACTACCTCCTTAACTGTATGTAATAAGTATTACTTCTACCAGAGTCCTGAATAAAGCAAGAGTTCTGCTGGTAAAAATTCAGGAGGGAGAGCATATGCCCTGTACTCCTCTGAAATCTACAGACTAGCTAGGAAGAGTAGGAGGGTGCTTGTTTGGTGTTTGACAACTATTTTGCTTACTGTGTGAGGTCCTAATAGGCCTACTACATAGAGCTGAAGCACCTGTCTCTGAGGGTTGGAAGTTGCCTCCTTTTTCCTCTCTAGGACAGGCTATGTTGTGTGCATCTTAGGAGGAAATAGGGGAAGAATGGGCAAAGTCTAGTTGCATTAGTTGAACTTGGGTGGGAGAGGTTCATTTATCCCGTCTTGTAGGTGAAGGGCAGGATTGTCCAGTGTGCAATACAGCCTCCACAGGTTGGGCTAGGGTAGAAGAGCATTGTTGTTCCATAACTAAGAGGTAAAATCAGAAAGTGTGCAAAGCCTGAACCACCCAAGCGCAGGGGGAAATCACCCCTATTTATATCTATGGTGTGACTGCCAAGTGTTCATTGAACTAAATCCAACTGGGGCCATCCTCCCAGCTCCAGAGGTTAGGACAGAGGCCTCTGACTAATCGTAATGGCTTACTACCTCTAGGACTTTACAATGTGGTGTACCTGGAGGTATTGCAGGGGTTGAGAAATTGAAATTTTTTTTTTTTTTATCTTTGAATTAGTACATAAATAAACCGAACGATGAATTGAAAGCCTCAAGTCCTGAATATAACATATATAGAGCCGTGGTTTTCCAGACCGCCTACAGCTGCAACATTGAAGACTATAAAGGAAAATGTACTTTCAAATACGAGCTCTCAAAACGCCATGCATTTACACGTCAATTCGTTTATAATTCACTTTCCATACTTTTTTTTTTTTTTTTTTCGTGACGCGAAAACTACGCGTTGCGGTTGCGCTGCATGTATACTCCAGTCTCGCATACAAAGATACATATGATACATGTTTTACATGATAGTGATGGTATAATTAATTTAGCGCTGGTATTTAAAGTGCTGCACGATTTTTGCTGGCATTATAATAAACCTTTTCTCATTTTACAGGTCTCTCTTCCTCCTTTAAACTAACATATATTGCCTCGCACCTCGCCAATTGGTAATCGCTGAAACTAGTGTCCGCCTATGCATACATATTAACATAACCTTATGAGAAAACCTTTATCCCTCGGACCGGTGAATACACATTGGTAATAATCCCATCTTTCCTGCCAAGACAAAGCATGTTGATGTTCAGTATTCTCTTTAGTCTCTTTCAATATGTTCAAGTACCCTATCGTCTTCGCATTTTTCAACAATTTTTTTTCTTTTTTTTTTTTTTTTCTTACACATTCCTGCCACCCCCGGCCGGTGTCCTCTAAACTCGTATGTCATTGTTTTATAACTCCGCAGAAATATAATAATTACAAAGCGAAAATTTAAGTTTATTTTCATCACATATATGAATCATACTCTATCATTCAGTGTTTGTTTTAAGCTTCCTAGGCACAACGGCATATTCAGAGTTTTAACTTTAATTTAGTGTCCGAAAAACACGCAGGCTCACAGAAACAACGCAAAAACGTCGAAAAAAGACGAGGCTAGGAAGTAACTGTGCATTTCTCAGTGTTTCTTCATTTTCGTTACCAACGATTCTCAGGCGATTCCCGTAAGTCTGGCCGAGGTTAATTGGATGATTAGCCGCGAAGTGCCTTTCTTCACGCAGCAAAATGGACATTGGTTGGAGCAAAAGGTTCTTTCTCATTGGCTAGTAATGTAGAGTGACGCACATAGACTGTTCTTCGATAGTAATGCTTACGGAGCTCTATTTGCACCTAAAATTCTTTTTTCAATGAATTTGTTGCACAAACCTCTAACGGGACCACTTTTAATTCCCTTAAAGTGTTTTCTCTGCCACAAACGCCCCCCCACCCCAACCCCCCGGGGCTCTCCTTCCTCTC
>JABYPW010000185.1:0-34014 GCA_016880775.1 Phymatotrichopsis omnivora | reverse complement strand
GGGGGGGGGGGGGGAAATTCATTTTTATTTTATCTTTACGACCCCGCTAGAGGTCGTCTAAAAGAACCTCCGCTTGCAGCTATGGAAAGCTATGACGCGAGGTAAAAAGACAGCCAACCTAATGTCGGTAGCGCAGCGACATGAAGCGACCAGGGGGGGGGGTAATTCATATTTATTTTATCTTTACGACCCCGTTAGGGGTCGTCATAAGAACCTCCGCTTGCAGCTATGAAAAGCTATGGCGGAGGTAAAAGACAGCCGACCTAATGTCGGTAGCGCAGTCTACGGTTTACAAGATAAATAGAGGTGCGACATGAAGATGATGATGATGATTTTTCATTTCGTTTCGGTAAACTACTCTACTTCTTCTATAGCCTACCTGGGCCGTCCGCATGCAGTCAACGACTATGGCGTGTCACCCGTTCTCCTCCAAACGATACAAAAAAGAAACCACGCGTTCATACAGAAAATAAGACACGATGTCGTGTCAGTACAGTGAAAGAAGCGTCACAAATGATCCCGCGAAAATAGCCTTCCCGTCCGATATCCCTAGCGAGGCGAACCTTACAACAACTATCTACCGGACTCTTACGAAGAAAAAGCAGAAAAAGACCAAAGTGGAAAAAGAGAAAGAGAAAGGAAATCCTCCTCAAACAGCCTGAACCTTTTACGCTAAAGGAAAAAATCTAAAGAAAAAGTGAAAGAAATCAAACGCCACCCATAGTGACGGTAACGGCCTCCTCTTTCCGGGCGGCAGCCAGTGCCTTCGCTTGGATGAACGCTGGGCAAGAGGGATTCGATGCGGTGTGCTTTCCTTTGCAGTTCGCACACTTGAGGACCGTGTCGTCGCAACGTCTTCCGACCTTCTTGCATTCCTCGTGTCCACATGTGTGCTTCGAAGTGTGATGTGCATCTGCGCACATGTTGCATCGTGGGGGGTTTCGGCAGCGGGCTTGGTGGTGACCAAACTCCTGGCAATTGGTGCAGCGTGTTGCGGAATTGAAGGGGATGTATTTCTCGACTCTTCGCTTGCGTGTAAGAATCGTGAGCCCTTGGAGGATGCGTTGTTCGTTGTCGTCGTCAATGACCGTGATCACTAGCGAGGACGCATGTTTGCCGGTTCGGTCGCTTTCGCGTAGGAGCCACCGGGGGGTTTGAGCGAGGGTGATGCCTTTGTTGAAGTGCTCCTGAATAACAGAAGCGACCAAAAACTATCCTTAAATACCCTTCTAACTAAAGAAATGAGTCATTAATGATATAAGAGATTACATAAGAAATAGAACCTAAAAGAAACCCTTATAACCTCTATAACTCATTCTATTATCATCTGATGTGATCATAACATTCCTAGGAGTCGTAATGGAAATGATTAGTATTATGGTCTGAGCTTAGATCACCGATCTTCAGGGTAATCATCATCATGCAATGCTGGCTCAATCGGCTTGAGTCATACCAACCGCGAGTGACTAAGTCATAGGAGTTACTCAAGTTACCCTGATTATGTGAGGTACGCTTGTTAGAGGATGACAGATAAGTCAGATCCTGACTCATCATGATAGAGGCACTACATATAACTCATCCAGAGGCAGAGCCCATTGTCAAGTATTCTTCACACATGTGGTACAGGATATACTCACTGAAAGTTACTCATCTAACATAACCTATTATCGTGTAGAGGTATTGGTACTACGGCTATAACACTACACCCCTCCTAAGGGTGCATGCCCTCGTGTACATAAGGCCATTAGCATATTATGTTTTTCCTGACCAATGTCCTGATGAGAGACTGGCCGTGGAAGGTTTTCAGATCCTTCCCCAATACTACAGGTAAAGGTCCTATCCCTTAAGAGTGAAGCGGTTTAAGTCTATATGACCATGACCGTCAGCCTCTTATATGAAGGATAAGGGGACTTGCCTATCTATATCCTTCTCTGCTTTTTCCTTGACCCATCCTCCTTAGGTCTCTTAGCATTCTCTTTAGTGTAAGGGTGGTCTTTTCAGAACTTGACCACTGCATTGATCAGTTCTCTGTTTACCAATAGGTTATCCAATGGTTCCTATGTGCCTTGGTCGTGTGGGTATCCTTCCTAGAGAATAAAGTATTCCATCCGCCTCCATTGCCGGTTGAAGCGGACCTTCAATATTCCTTCAACAAAATACACATCTTCTCTATCATTAAATTCGAGTGCTGGTTTAGATAGTGCCAGATACTGGGGAGATGTCTTGTAGGGTTTGAGCTGAGAGATGTAGAAAACTGGGTAGATTTTCCAGTTGAAGGGAAGCTTTAACTTATACGCCCTAGGTCCAACTTTGGAGATAACTTCAAAGGGGCCGGCAAACTTGGCATCTAGCTTTTTCAAAGGTTTAGGGTTCAGGAGATTGTCGTTATGAGGAGTACTAAGGATCCAGGGGTTTGTTCTGGAAATGAGAGGTGTTTAGCATCGTACTACTTAACTACCTGCTATTGGATAGTGAGCAGGTAGGCATGGACATCCTTCTAATTATATTCCAGCTCCTGTACTCCTTGGAAGATTTTAATCATGGATACCATATCTGGTAGGGGATGATAGCCATAGTTGGTATAAAAAGGTGTTTGGTTTATAGTAGAGGAGATCAAGTTGTCATAGGCAAACTCCGCCAATGGCAGGAGACTTGCCTAGTTGGTCTGGTCATAGGTGACATAGTTCCATAGGTATGCCTCAAAAATCTGTTTGAGTCATTCTGTCTGGCTGTCTATTCAGGGGTGTGCTACTGTTGACAGTGATAGTTTCACACTAAGGGTGGTCATGGTTTCCTTCCACTAAGCTTGGAATTTGGGGTCTCAGTTAGAGACAATATTGGTTAGGAGGCCATGGTGCTTCTAGATTTCTTTGATAAAGGTTTTTGCCAGATCCTTAGAGGTGATGTTGGTGCTAAGAGGGATAAAATGAGCTATTTTCGAGAACTGGTCAACAATAACCCATATTTGGGTATGACCATTTAAGGGAGGAAGTTCAGTGATAAAGTCTAAAGAGATGCTTTCTGAAGGCCTATGTGGGAGCTCAAGAGGTAAAAGCTGGCCATAAGCCTTGTGTCGATGGGCCTTGTTCATTTGACAAGTGTGGCATACTGCGACGTATTTAGCTATGTCTTTTCATAAGGTAGGCTAGTAAAAATCCCTAGTAATGAGCTCGTATAGCTTATTGCAGCCTATGTAGCCGGCCATTAGGTGATCGTGCCATGCCTTCAGGACTGAAGTGCCAAGGTGTGAGGGGACAAACCATAGGTTATTATAGAGGAGCATTCTATCAGTGATTTCATAGCCTGACGGAAGCTTGTTAACAAGTTCCTATGTTTCCAGGTCAGAGACCAGAGCTTGTTGAAGGTCCTCGATAAACTCAGGGTGGATGTTGAGAGCAACCGTTTCAGATTCTATGATGTATTATACTAGTTTGGGGAAAAGGAGTTCACACTCTAGTACCCCCTCTGTAGGGACATGGTCTCCATATCGTGATAGTGCATCGGCCTTATTATTCTTAGTACCTAGTCTGTACACGATTTTATAGTCAATTGTCCCTAATTTCTCCATCTACCTTACCTGCCTGTATGACAAAATTCTTGTAGTGGTGAAGTACTCCAGGTTCTTATGGTCAGTCAGTACCAGAACAGGACTTAGGGAACCTTTGCACCAGTGCCTCTATTCCTTGTAAAGACAGGTATAAACTGCCAGCATTTCCTTGTCATAGATTTTGTAGTTTCACTCCAGGGGAAGTATCTTGCATGAGAAGTAGGTAATAGGATACAGGGAGCCATCTGGGAACTGATAGGAAAGAACTCCTCCTATAGCAAAGTCACTCACATCGGTTTCTGCAAGGAGAGGAATGCTGGAGTTGTAGTGAGAGAGAATGGGTACAGAGGTGAAGCGTTACTTAAGGTCTATGAATGCGTCGTCTTGAGTCTTTCCCTATTTCTATAGAGTATCATTCTTAGTAAGATCTGTAAGAGGGGCTATGAGTTTCAAGAAGTTTTTGATGAAGACTCAGTAGAAGTTCGTAAAGCCAAGGAAGGATCTGATATCAGTGACTGTTTTTGGAGTTGGCCATTCCAGAACCATTTCAATTTTTTTCTTTTGCTATTTCGATAACCTGAGCTGAGATGATAAACCCTAGGAATTCGACTTTGTTGACCACCCAATGGCACTTGGAAGGTTTCAAAGCTAGTTGGTGTATATCTAGCTAAGAAAGTACATCCTTGACCAAGTGGTCATGCTCCTGTTGAGTTTCCACATAGATGAGGATATTGTCTTGGTAGACTATGACACCAACATTTAAGAGATCGCGTAGTATAGTGTTCATCATTTCTTAAAAGAGAGCTAGGGCATTACAAAGACTGAAATACATGACGAGATATTTAAACTACCTATAACGAGTATGGAAGGCAGTTTTCCATTCATCCCCTTTGGCAATACAGATGAGGTTGTAGCCATTTTTCAGGTCGAGCTTGGTAAAGATTTTAGCTTTACCTATTGTATTAAAAAGCTCGCCCATAAGGGGAAGAGGGTATTGGTTCTAGATGAGGACTTTATTGAGTCCTTGATAGTTGATACAGAGGCAGAGGGAACTATGAGCTTTCTTGATGAAGAGGATAGGAGTACCAGCTGGGGACTTGGAAGGTCTTATTTTGCCTTCCTTTAGCATGGTATCAATATATTTTCGGAGGGTTTTTGATTCCATTCCTGAGAGTTTGTAAATTGGTCCCTAGGGGGGTTAGGCTCCTTCCTTCATCTGTAACTTCATATCCCATTCTCGGTAAGGTGGAAGTTGGGATACTAACTACTCCAAGAAGACTTTGGGGAAAAGTTATTCTGACTTGTTTTGGTCTAAAGCACTGATAGTCGAGGATCGAAGGAATAGTTCCATGGAATCTTCTAAGGGCAGCCTTGCCATGGCAGAGCACTATCTAAGTATCTCTATTGGACTAATAGGTGTGTTAACCTACCCAAGTAAGCCTCCACCCATGGCTGCCGTGTTAGTATAGAAGTCATCATCTTGCAAGATCTCATGGGCTGAGGCTATAGAGACCTAGGGTTTGACAAGATGATGTTTGCACTTGTCAAAGTAAAAACCCTCTAATTCTGCCTTGTCATAATCCACTGTGGGGTCATGATCTTGAAACCACTTCAGAGGAATATAGATGTTGACATCAAGAGGCATTGGTCCTACATCGAGGTCGATGCTTTCCTTATGATTTTGGATCTGTATCTGGAGCTTTAGCATGTAATACCATTCTTGCTTACAGGTCCCATCATAGGCATAGACATTTACAGGTACCTAGCATTTTCATTTAGGGACTGGGAGTGTATCTAAGATAAGTGCTCTGGTAGTGCCATTGTCGAGTGTGGCAGTGGTTGTGACCAAGTAGCTAATGATTTCGTGGTTAACAGAGGTACACCAGCAAAGTGTCACTAGAACCTTGATGCATTTCCCCTACTTAGGGCCTTCAGTTTTGGAAGCGATGGTTGTCATGATGTTTCTGCAAATAGGATCCCTGATCTCTCCTAGGAACATCGTGGCCAGACGCTGCAGTACCTAATGTATGATATGGATAAATAGTACAGTGTGAGGAAGATAGTCATGTGAGATAAGTTGATGTAAAGAGTGTCAGCACTACTATATGACCTATATATTTCAACCTTAAGGCGATCCTTAGGCAGGAAAAGAGGAAAAGAGAAAAACCAAGTAATAAGCATTAGATAATGCATACTAAGATCTATAAAGATACTTGTACAGTCTATAACAAAGGGAATTCATGCATCATGGGTATCATGAGTCATGAGTCATGAGGTCATCAGTCCTTACTAGGAATACAAGCTACTTAACTGGCGGCCTACCCACTAAGAACCAGGGCTAAGAAAATCCCTGGAACACTGGCTACTAAATAAGAAAAATCCTTTGTTGGGGTACATCCTTTCTGAGTCTCTTCTTTAACAAAGGAAACAATAAAGGAAATAGGTCATCAACTGGTGGCTCTTCAAACTATTAGAATGTCATCACCATCTACATAGATATTAGGTAATTCCAACTACCTTTCCTACAGCCTCAGTCTTCGTCTTCTTGGAGGTCTTGGACTTGTCATCTTCCTTGTCATCCCTCTTCCTCTTGGTTGAATACTGTTTAGAGGAAGGGATTTCAGCCTTCTTAAACATAAAGCACTTGTTTGCCTTGTACCTAGTTCTGGTACACTTCTGGCAAGTGCTGTTGTCCTTGGCCCACTTAAGTTTGGCTTCTAAGAGGTACAGGAGCTTAGTGGGGCCTAGCCTAGTTTCTAACTTAGGTTTTTCCATCTGGTCTGCCTTCTCCTTTCCCTTGGAACTCTTGGCCTTCTCTTTTACCTTGGAGGTGCCTATCCAGAGTCTGTCTAGGAGGGCCATAGGTTTTTCCTAAGGGCTTTGGCGGCCTATTCTATCTGTTGACTGACTGTGATAACCTAGTCGAACCACTCCTAGGTTGTTTAGTAATAGCAGGAGTAGTTTGTAGCCATAGCCTCACATAGCTTAGGGTGAAGACCCTGATTCACCTAGTCCTTGAGGTACCCCTCATTGTATATGCACACAGTGTTGAGACTTCGCATGTAGGTGATGAACTCCAAGATTGGTCCCATGTACTTAGCCTTTATTAGCTTCATGATGTAGCTCAGCTGGAGGTTGTAGGCTCCAAAGTTGGACCAGATGGCTTCAAGGAAGTCTTCCCATCTAGCTGTTTAGCTGGTCTACTAGGTATGGTTAATTCTCCACCAACTAAGGGCAGACCCAGTTAATAGGGTTGATACGAACTGGATCTTAACCATATCAGTGGGGAAGGCATGTTGTTGTAGGGCAAAGTAGGTTTCTAATTGAAAGTGGAACTTGAAAATGTTATCGGCTTTGCCTGAAAACTTGTCCAGTGTGGGTGGCTTTAGCCCCTTAAAGGTTTGGGGCTGCTGTTGGTGTGGTGGAGGTAGTGTAGGTAGGTACCTCTTACCTAGGAGGTGCCAGAGGTTACAGGGGTGCTATACTACTCACCGCTTCTTGTAGGATTTCCTCAATATCCTTCCTGGTGAGGGGTTTTTCCCCTTGAGGTCTTGTGGTTAGTGGTGGAGGTGGCGGCAACACCATGGTTGACTTCCTCCACCTTGAAGGTCCAGCTTCCCTAACCTTCATAAAGTTAGGGAATCCCTTGCTCCTTCTGCGTAAGGAATGGGGAGGCTCGGTGTCTGGGATGGTTGGACTAAGAGGATAGTCATCCAAATCGACTATTTTCTCCCTGGCAGATTGTATCAGGGACACCACTGAATTAACAAGCCTCTTATATTGCTTGTAGAGGTCATGATAATAGGCAGCATCCTCCTATGCTTTGGCAAGCTCAGCCTCCAACTCCTCAATCCTCTTGTTAAGGGTAGTGATAGACTGAGTGGCTTCACCCCTGAGTCTCAACTCCTTCTGAGCGAACTAGAGTTAGTTTCTGAGGTTGAAGCAGTCTATGTTAAGGGCTATATTAGTATCCTTTAACTAGTTGATATCTGTCTAAAGCTCCACCAAGAGCTAGCTGTCATCATTAGCCTAGGTAGCTTGCCGGGCCACCTGGAGTTCCCTTCGCAGGTTCTCCACCTCATTCTGGAGTTGGCCTAACTGGTAGGAGTTTTCCAACTTAATTTGTTCACAAATTTTAGTAGCCTGGAAGTCATTGTCAGCCTTTTGCTCCTTGAGGAGATTGATAGCCCTTAGGAGGATGTTCGTAACTCTTGGTGGGAAAGACACTATGATAGGAGGAAGTCTTTTCCCCATCTGTTTGTATGTCATGATGGTAGAAAAGAGGATTTCTTAGATCTCCTCCTTTTGTTGCTGGAAGTCTTCTAGGAGTTGAGTTTTAATCTCCTGGTATGCCTCATCTCCAATGAAGTCTCGAGCTTAGAGGAAGGCATTATCTAACTCGATGAAGTTGTTGATGATGGATATTTGATGTTTATCCATAAACTTCTAAGCTAATTTGTCAAGCTTGACTGAGGTTTCGAGGAGTTTCTTCCCTAATCATTTGGTGATGGAAGGCGCTTGGCCTAGTTTAGTGAGAGTTTTGCCATTGTAAAGGGCAAGGGCCATGGTAAAGTCTGGCATAGGGGTGTCTTCGCTAGCCATGACTTAAGAATATAGTATTATAGTAGGTGTCTTCAGATACGGAATAAGGCTCAGTAAAGTATAAGTGCCACTCAACAGAGAAACATATTACTGAGTAAACTCAGATATCTCAACATGTTCTAAGTTTGGATCTACATATACACTTTCCTACATCATGATAAAGAGAGAGAAGCAAGTTCAAGAGTAAGAATGAAAATATTCTTAAGGCTCATAGCTAGTCTGTAGACTGAAGAGGGAAGGAAGGAAAAGATAACAGAAGATGATGATGATGATGATCCATTTCTATTCAGTAACTACTCTACTTCTTCTATAGCTACCTAGGCTGTCCACATGCAGTCCATGACTATGGCATATCACCTGTTCTACCCCAATAGAAACGAAAAAGAAACCACGCAATCAAAGAAATAAGTATACGATGTTGTGCTAGTACAGTAAAAGTGCACCACAAATAGTCCTGCAAAATAGTCCTCCCGTCCAATGTTCATAGCAAGGTAAACCTTACAACAACTAGCTATCAGACTCTTATGAAGAAAAGTAAGAAAAGAAAACAAAGTGGAAAAAAGGAGAAAGAAAAGGAAATCCTCCCCAAAGTGCTGGAACTTTTTAAGCTAAAAGAAAAAATCAAAAAAAAAAGTAAAGAGACTATACGCTACCCATAGTGACAGTAATAGCTTCCTCCTTCCTAGCAGCTACCAATGCATTCGCTTGGATAAATGCTGGGCAGGAGGGGTTCGATGCAGTGTGCTTTCCTTTGTAGTTCATATATTTGAGGGCTGTGTCGTCGCAAAGTCTGCTGACTTTCTTGCATTCGTCGTATCCGCATGTGTGCTTTGAGGTATGGTGTACATCTGCACACATATTGTATCATGGGGGGTTTCGGCAGTGAGCCTGGTGGTGGCCAAACTCCTAGCAGTTGGTGCATCGGGTCGCAAAGATAATAGAAGTGACTTTACTTGTCCTCCCTCAGATCACTGATGTATGGATGGGGTGTCACACTCAATTAAGAGCATATGACATAGTTGTTTAATACAGGAGTGATCTCGCTAAGTGCTGTCAGGGTAACCCTTCATACAGCAATAACAGAAGATGATGATGATGATGATTCATTTCCATTTTAACTATGTGAGGCTACAGATTTCATGGATTCTCCTCCCATAGTGTCGAACATATCAGGGCTATCCACATGCAGTCGATGACTATGGCGTATCACCCTATCACAAACAAAAAAGAAAACAAACCACCTGTTCAAAAATCCTCCAAAAACATCCCCAAAAGCCTAAGCGAATGACTATATACCTGATAAAAGAAAGTAAAGTTCATCTCCTCCACTCAAAACTACTTGCACTAGTTCCAGGCGATAAGGAGACCATCAGTATTGTGTTGGTACCAGCGGGCGTAGTCGCAAGCGCTAAGCAAGCCAGCATTGTAACAATCGGAAAGGTTTGTCTTGCTTTCGTAGTCGAGTATCCTGCAGGAGGGGGAATTGCATTGACTGTTTGGTTTATAGTGTTCTGAATTCCTAACTTTAGGTCTGCTGGTGTTAACGCCATGAGGGGCGTTGAGGTTTTACTTGCGGCAAGCGAGGCCGCTGAGGTAGGTTTGTGCGATCACTGTATGGGGCCTGGGCACCCTTCCTATAAGCTCTAAGAGCATCGCAGGTTGAGGTTTTGCACAGTCAGAGGCTCGCTAAGCGATCCTGGAGCAACAGTACAATCCTGTGTTGCAACCTCTATACGGAGACTAATCGTGTGTGTCCGCTCGCCCGCTCGCTTAACATGGTCAGGTGTAGGACAAGGAATATGTATGTCGATGATGTATCTCTGGTATTGCCACATAAACAATGTCTGGCTAAGCCGTGGTTTATATGGTTGGAAAGGTAAGGGATGTCTGGAGTATCTGAAAGAGGATCATCATGTGCTGCACAAACTACAAGACCAGCCAGAGTGTGGGCCAGCAAGGAGGATCTTCACCCCAAGGTGGGGCATCTGTCGAGATTCTTGAGAAGCCTGTGATAACAGAAGTGACCAGAGGGGGGGGAAATTCATTTTATTTTATCTTTACAACCCCGCTAGGGGTCGTATAAAGAACCTCCACTCGCAGCTATGTCAAGCTATGACGGAGATTAACAGAAGATGATGATGATGATGTTTTATTTCATTTTGTAGCTTACAAGACTAGCTCTTTACTAACATAAATACAGGGCCGTCCGCATGCAGTCCACGACTATGGCATATCACCCTGAAATAAAACAAAGGAAAAAAAATAAAGGAAAAAGTATCACCCAAAAATCTGCCCCAAAAAAACCTTGCCTAAGCGAATGACTAGTTACATGATAAAAGATAGTATTGCGCATCTCCTCTACCTCGAAAACTTCCTCCACTAGCTCCAGGCAATAAGGGGACTTGTAGGTACTATATTGGTGCCAGCGGGCATGGTCGCCTAAGCTAAGCGAGCCGGCAAGGTAGCGATTGGTGGGTTTTGTGGGTTTCGCAGTTGGATGACCTGCAGGAGGGGGTACGTACGGTCGCGATATCTGAAAAGGTTTGTTTTGGTATTCTGAACTTCGTTGATAAGGTCTGTCTTGTCACCATAGAGGGGCAATAAGGGGGTGTTGGATGCGACTGTGAAGGTCGCTTAGAGGTTTGTGCGATCGCTCTGGGGGGCCTGGGTACCCCTCCTAGGAGCTCTGAGAGCGTTGCGGTAGAGGGTGTGGGAGGTATCGTGAGACCTTGCTTAGGCGAATACGGCATGGTCGTGGGGCCAGCAGGGGGACTCTCAACCCGTTGAGCAGGCCATCGCTCGACCTACAGGACACAGTGTTGTCTCACTTGAAAGGAATGTGTGGTGTACGCTCATTGCCGTCGCACATGGTCGGTATTATGTTGCAGTCTTCTTAGCCAGCTGAGGCAGGGACTAGGGATAGTTTCTGCTGAAAGGAATGTAGGGGGTAGAAAGAATGTCTTGAGAGGCCTGGAGGTTAACAGAAGATGATGATGATGATGATGATTCATTTCAATTTTGACTATGTGAGGCTATAGATTTCATGGATTCTCCACCCATAGCGTCTAACATATCAGGGCCATCCGCATGCAGTCTATGACTATGGCGTATCGCCCTATCACAAACAAAAAAGAAAAGAAACCACCCATTCAAAAACCCTGAAAAAACTCCACCAAAAAGCATAAGTGAATGATTAGATACATGATAAAAGAAAGTATTATCCATCTCCTCCACCTCGAAAACTTCCTCCACTAGCTCTGGGCAATAAGGTGACTTGTAAGTATTGTGTTGGCGTCGGCGGGCACGGTTGCAAGAGCTAAGCAAGCCGGCGATGTAGTGATCAGTAGGTTTTATGTTATTCGCAGTTGGAAGTCCTGTGGGAGGGGGTACGTGCAGTCGCAAGGTTTGGGAAGGTTTGTTTTGGGTATTCCCGACTTCGTTTGTTGGTCTTGTATTGTCGCTATGGAGGGGCGATGGGGGGCATTAGGTGTGACTGTGAAGGTCACTTAGAGGTTTGTGCGATCGCTCTGGAGGGCCTGGGCACCCCTCCTAGGGGCTCTGAGAGCTTCGCCGTAAGGGGTGTGGGAGGTATCATAAGACCTCGCCTAAGCGAACATGGCACAGTCGCGGGGCCAGCAGGGGGACTCTCAACCCATCAAGTAGGCCATCACTCGACCTACAGGACACCGTGTTATCTCACTTGAAAGGAATGTGTAGTGTGCGCCCATCGTCGTCGCGCATACCTGGTATTATGTTGCAGTCTTCTCAGCCAGCCAAGGCTGGGACTGGAGATAGTTTCTGCTGAAAGGAATGCAGGGGGTAGAAAGAATGTCTTGAGAGGCCTAGGGTTAATAGAAGATGATGATGATGATTATTCATTTCTATTCGGTAACTACTCTACTTCTTCTATAGCTACCTGGGCCATCCGCATGCAGTCTACGACTATGGCATATCACCCATTCTCCCCCAACAGAAACGAACAAAGGAAACCACATATTCAAAACAAGAAAATACACGATGTCATGCAAATACAGTGAAAAAAAGTGCCACAAATGGTCCCACGAAATAGCCTTCCTGTCCGATATCTCTAGCGAGATGAACCTTACAACAACTATCTACCGGACTCTTATGAAGAAAAGGAAAAGAAAAGAAAAGAAACAAAGTAGAAAAGAAGGAAAGAAAGGGAACTCCTCCTTGAACTACCTGAACCTTTTAAGCTAAAGGAAAAAATCAAAACAAAAGGTAAAGAAAACTCAAACACCACCCATAGTGATGGTAACGGCCTCCTCTTTCTAGGCCGTGGCTAGTGCCTTCGCTTGGATGAAGGCCGGGCAAGAGGGATTTGAAGCGGTGTGCTTTCCTTTATAGTTGGTACATTTGAGGACCGTGTCATCGCAGAGCCTTCCGACTTTCTTGCACTCATCGTGTCCACAGGTATGCTTCGAGGTGTGATGTACTTCAGCGCATATGTTGCATCGTGGGGGGTTCCGGCACCGAGCTTGGTGGTGACCAAACTCTTGACAGTTAGTGCATCGTGTAGCTGAGTTGTAAGGGATGTACTTCTCGACTCGTCGCCTGCGGGTAAGGATCATAAGTCCTTGAAGAATGCGTTGTTCATTGTCGTCGTCGATGACCGTAATGACCAGCGAGGATGCATGTTTGCCGGTCTGGTCGCTTTTGCGTAGGAGCTACCTGGGGGTTTGAGCGAAGGTGATGCCCTTATTGAAGTACTCAATTTATCTTCTGAACATATCGGCTTCTGTGAGGGCATCAGTATAGGAGTGGGGAACGTTGTGTACCAAGTACTTTTTCCATCGCATGTTCTTTCGAACAGAGGCTGTTGGGAATTGTTCCTTGATAGTGGCCTCGATTTTGTTGCAGTATGCTAGTACTGCCAAGGCAGTAACATCTTCGATGGGGGTTAGGACAATAGACTATTGGTTGTTCTTGCGAACGGCGGAGATGCGGAGAGCTGTTGGGGCCTTTACAGATACTAAAGTGTCGTTGACGGTATCCCGTAGCTTGACTGGGTCGAAAGTGCTAATCTCTGAAGCGGTAGTGATGATAATTTCACGGTCGCACTTGGTGGGATAGCGATGGTCGCTTGCTTATATGAGGAGGGGGGGTACTGGAGCTGCCAGTTTTTTGTTTTGTTTTGAAACCACCTACGCCCATGTTCCCTCAGGTAGTGGTTGCGTGGGTTTTGTTGTGCTGGCAGCTGGCACAGTAGGGGCAACATTCAGTTTAGCGATCTTGTTGACCTTTTTAGAGGTCTCCTTAGTCGCTTTTTCGATTTTCTTGAGGGATTCCTCAAGAGCATTGTTGGATGTTTTGGATCGCAGGGTTTGCCGGATCTTGCTTATGTTTTCTTCGAGGGTGGCAATGCGATCGCGTTGGGTATTGTAACCTTTAACAAGGTTGGTGATGGTATTGCTCTGGGTATTCGTTAGATCTACTAAAGAGCCTATAGCTTAGTTAATCTTTGGCAGCGTGTTCACAAGGAAATCTAGTGATAGGGCCTTGTGCAGAGCTTCAACAGACTTGGAGGTAGACGTCATGCTAAAATTGGGCTGCGATGGGAGGAAACTGACGATGGGGGAACAATAGGCATCGTTAAAAACATTTGCGAGTCTGGCTACTTCTTGTAGTGCTTGCTGGGCAGACGATGAGGGGGGGGTAGTGGAGAATGGGGTGGAGGAGCGGGAGGACATCTTGATAGTTAATCTTCTTGGTGTACTGTGTACCAAACCTTATCCAGGTGCCTAAAAAGATGAAATATCATGATGGTATTGGAAAGCAATAGATATGAGAATGTATTGATTTTAAGAACGAGATACATGAACTCAAAGAAGCCTGTGGGGGTTAACAGAAGATGATGATGATGATTATTCATTTCTATTCGGTAGCTACTCTACTTCTTCTATAACTACCTAGGCCATCCGCATGCAGTCAGTGACTATGGCGTATCACCCATTCTCCCCCAACAGAAACGAAGAAAGGAAACCACGCATTCAAACAGAAAAAGACACGATATCGTATCAGTACAGTAGAAAAAGCACCACAAATAGTCCTGCAAAATTACCTTCCCATCTGATATCCATAGCGAGGTGAACCTTACAACAACTATCTATCGGACTCTTCTGAAGAAAAGAAACGAAAAGAAGAACAAAATGGAAAAGAGAAAGAAAAACAAAATACCCTCCTCAAATTGCCTAAACCTTTTAAGCTAAAGGAAAAAATCTAAACAAAAGGTAAAGAAACTTCAAACGCCACCCATAGTGACGGTAACAGCCTCCTCTTTCCAGGCGGCAGCCAGTGCCTTCGCTTGGATGAACGCCGGGCATGAGGGATTCGAAGCAGTATGTTTGCCTTTGTAGTTGGCACACCTTAGGACTGTGTCATCGCAGAGTCGTCCGATCTTCTTGCATTTGTCATGTCCACAGGTGTGTTTCGAGGTGTAGTGTACGTCTGCACACATGTTACATCGTGGGGGATTCCGGCAGCGAGCTTGGTGGTGACCAAACTCCTGGCAGTTTGTGCACCGTGTCGCAGAGTTGAAGGGGATATACTTTTCAACACATCGTTTGTGGGTAAGGATTGTAAGTCCTTGGAGAATGCACTTTTCATTGTCATTGTCGATGACCGTGATGACCAAGGAGGATGCAAGTTTGCCAGTTCGATCGTTTTTGCGTAATAACCATCGAGGGGTTTATGCAAGGGTGATGCCTTTATTGAAGTGTTCTATTTCCCTTCGGAACATATCGGCTTCTGTGAAAGCATCAGTGTGAGAGTGGGGGACGTTGTGCACCAAATACTTTTTCCACCTGTGATTCTTTCGAACAGAGGCTGTGGGAAATTGTTCTTTGATGGTGTCTTCGATCCTGTTACCGTATACGAGTACTGCTGAAGCAGTAATGTCTTCGATGGTGGTTAGGATGATGGAGCGCTAGTTGTTCTTTTGAACAGCGGAGATGCGGAGAGCGGCAAGGGCCTTTGTAGACACCAAGGTGTCGTTGACGGCATCCCTTAGCTTGACGGGATCGAAAGTGCCAACCTTGGAAGCAGTCATGATAATGATTTCACGGTCACGCTTGGCGGGGTAGCGTCAGTCGCTGGCTTGTGCGGGGAGGGGGGGTACTTATGCTGCAGCTTTCTTGGTATGTTTTAAGACCACCTGCACCCAAGTTCCCTTGGGTGGTGGTTGTGGGGGTGTTGTGGTGCTAGCAGCAGGCACACTTGGGGCGATGTTCAGTTTAGCGATCTTTTTGACCTTTTTGGAGGTCTCCTTGGTCACTTTCTCGATTTTCTTGAGGAATTCCTCAAGGGCGTTGTTGGAGGTTTCAGAGCAGAGCGTCTGCCAGATCTCGCTTAAGTTTTCATCGAGGGTGGCGAAGCGGTCGCGAATTGTATTGTGACCTTCGAGGAGGTCGGCGATGGCTTTACCTTGGGTATTTGACTGGTCTACCAGAGCCCTCAAGGTTTGGGTTATCTTTGGTAGAGTGTTGGTTAGGAACTCTAGCAGTAGTACCTCTCAGTATGCTTGTAGTTTCTGATCATCCAGAAGAAGTGCTTCCTCTTTCTTGAGGAGTGCATCGGTGGTTCCGTGTCCTGCGGCACAGGTCAGGACATTTGCGAGTTCAGTTGCTCTTTGTTCAAATAGCGAATGGGGGCAGGGTCAGTGGGAGGGGTTGAAGGAGGAGGAAGGGGTAGAGGAGCCAGATATCTTGATAGTTTATCTTCTTTGTGTACAGTGTACTAAACCTTATCCAGGTTCTAAAGAAGAAAAATTATCGTGACAGTGTTTGAAAGCAATAGATGTGGAGATGTATCGATTTCAAGAACGAGATATGTGTACTTAGAGAAGCCTGGTGGTTAACAGAAGTGACCTATCTTTTATTCCCTTTTTTGTTATTTTACATCCCATACCCTCAGTGGGGCATTTACACTCAACTAAGAGCAAGAACATAGCCAAGGATACAGGATGGTCCTCCACTTCCGGCCGACTTGCCTTACAAGTGACAGTGTATCTAACTACAAAGAAATCCTCCTCTCCTGCTGTCTCACATTACTTCTTTATAAAGGAAAAACAAAGGAAAAGTGATTCTTCCCAGCCTTCCTTCCATTGTCTGACCATGCGCCATTGTCATTCTAACTTTATTTGTCCAAGGGGGACGGCTTGAGGTGGGCATTGCGAAAGTGCCCGAAGAGGTATATGCCGTTCAGAGTTTCGAGGTACTTCAGGTCTTGGGGGTGGACATTGATAATGAGGTCGCATAGATGCATCTGGTTTTTGTGCGGCTTGGGGATTGCTCGGATCCCTAGGAGCGGGATCTGTCTGTGCAGGTATATGTCTTTTGATGCTACCTCGTAGACCTCATCTACAGTAGGGGGTAGTTCTTTGATTTCGATGTCAAGGATTCAGATTTTAACATTTGCCAGTCCGATCTCCACCAGTCCATACAATTGACTGGTGTAATCCTGGATGGCTTGTCTGATTTTGGGGAAGAGGGGGACGTACTCTTCAATGGGGACATTGTGTGGGCTATACAACGTTACCACACCTCTTTAGTCTGGGTCCATTAGAAAGTGCTGTTTGGTGTAGTGGACTCCTTTCCTTTGGAGCGTGAGTGCTATAGATTCCTGTAGGCCATACGCTGACAGTCTTGGGTGGCTTGGGGATCTTGGGGATAGCGGCTGGATGTAGGCCCATCTTTCTATCATGGAGAGGACCTTGTTATTTTCCAATTTGTCGATCATTTTTTCCAGTGCTTGGGGGTTGGGCTGTCTATGGAGGCCCAGCAGTACTCTTGGTTGGGTGGGGGTGGCTGGGGGGGAGGGGGTAGCGGTACGCATTGAGGTGAGAATCTCGACCGATCTCGCAAGCGATAGGATGGACTGGAGAATGTCCTTTTGGGAGTTGATGAGGAAGAGCAGGTGCCCTTCGACGTCGACTGGTTGTTCGGTGGTGTTGGTAGCCTTTTTGGTGACTTGTTTGATCTTGTCAGTGATCTGGTTTGTGCTTTTCTTGGTGGGCTTGTTGGTTCCAATTGGGCTGGGGTTAGTTACGGGGTGCATTCGGAATGCTCTAATGGCCGAAGTACTCGCGGTCGCGGAAATGCGCTGTGCACAAGTCATCTTGGCAGTGGTAGCCATGATAGGTGCCATCGCAGTTGGCGATGATGAATGTTCATCTTTTGTTCCAGATAACTTGTTTGTGTAGTGGTTGTTCGTTGGGTTTGACATTTGTGGTTTGGGTGTTCAGTTGGGGCATCTACTGATTAGATTGTCCATGTGCCTAACACTAAGTCTCTATCCAAGAGCCAGACGATCTTTGTTAGAAGACATTTGTGTGAGAGCAAAAGCTGAGAACTAAGCATATGACCTTCTTCTTAGAAGGGTTTTGGTGATGGGGTGAGGCTATGTGAAGGTAGGGTGTTGTTCAGAAGAACTGAGAGGCCTGGTTAATAGAAGATAATGATGATGATAATTATTCATTTCTATTTTGGTAGCTACTCTACTTGTTCTATAACTACCTATGCCATCCGCATGCAGTCCGTGACTATGGCGTATCACCTATTCTCCCCCAAACAGAAATGAAAAAGAAACCACAAGATCAGAAAATTCCCCCCCTAAACCTACACGACAGACATGACAACAGGCTTGCAAAGAAAATAGCTCTTCACTAAAATCCCCAAGGTTAAATCACTGATTACCCTCCTCGAAACTATCGCGCAAGTTAAACAAAAGAAAGTATTGAAAGAAAAAAGAAAAAGAAAGCACGGTCCATCTCCTCCACTCAAAACCACCTACACTAGTTCTAGGCGATAAGGAGACTTTTCGGTGTTGCATTGGTACCGGCGAGCATGGTCATACGAGGTAAGCGAGCCAGCGAAGTAATGATCGGATGGGTTTGTGTTGCTTGTTCGGTCAGGTAAACTGCGGGCAGGGAATACATCGACCATTTAGTTTAGTTTATGTTGCTTCTGTTACCTATCTTATTAGCTGGTTTTGTGCTAGGGCCGTGAGGGGTACTGTGGTGTTGGTGCGACCGAGGGAAAGGTCACTAAGTTATCTTGTACGATCGCTCTAGGGGGCCTAGGCACCCCTCCTAGGAGCTCTGCGAGTATTGCGTTGAGGTGTTGCACAGTCAGAGGCTCGCTAAGTGATCCTGGGGCAACAGTATGATCCTGTGTTGCAACCTCCATGCGGAGACTGATCGTGTATGTCCGCTCGCCTGCTCGCTTCAACACAGTCAGGTGTTGGACGAAGTATGTGTGTGTCGACGATGTATCTCTGGTATCACCGTGTGAGCGATATCTCGCTAGGCCATGGGTTGCACAGTCGGGGAGGTGTGGGATGTCTGGAGCATCTGAAAATGGGATCATCATGTGCTGCACAAACTAAAAGACCAGCCCAGGTGCAGGCTAGCGAGGAGGATCTTTACCCCAAGGTGGGGGGTCTGTCGAGATTCTTGAGAAGCCTGTGGTTAACAGAAGATGATGATGATGATTATTCATTCTTCATTTTACTAAACTACTCTTCGCAGTTTACAAAAGAATCCGCATAAAGTCAAAGACTATGGCGTGCCCAAAAGTAGAAAAAAAGGAAAAAACCTAAATAAAGAAACCACCTATTAAAAACAACATCTGCAAACACAGGCAAGGCCAAACGACTAGAAAAAGCAGGTACTGGTGTTTCCTCCTCCAAATATCCGCCATCACTAGACAAAGGAGACAAGGAAACTGGAGAAACGTACAAAGGAGAAGGAGCTGATGGTCCCTCAGCGGGATCGGCTCCTGTGAAATTTGTGTCAAGCCAAAATACAGTGTGCACCCATGGGCTACATGAAGAACATCTGCTTGGGGGTCTTGGGGAAGAGAGAGGGGTACAAGATTTGGGTCCACAGGTGGGGGTACTTACTTGCACTTGAAACTTGTACTAGTTCAGATATAGGGGGCACCCAGTTTTTGTTTCCTTAAGGTAGTCTGCGAGTTTTTTGAGCAGTGATGGGCTGTTGAAAAGAAGCGTTAGGGACAGGTTTCCTGGGAGGAATTTTCCTCATTCCAAGATTCTGTTTTTGCACGTTCTTATGGCATGTTTGAGTGTCTCTGGTTCTAGGTGGCACCTTGGGCAGTTCGTTCTTCCTTCTCTCCAAGGAAGATGTCCGGACAGGTGGGAGCTTCCTGCTCTCATTTGGAAAAGGGTTTGGCTAATATTCTGGGGGAGTTGGAAGGTTGAATCTTCATGCAATGATAGGTAACAGATATAGCCTTTTGCATCTGTGGCTTATTCCTTCCAAGCGCTTAGAAGTTGGGCATTGACTACTCTGATCGCTTTTTCTTTGCTGTGTAGGGAGGGGGTCTTTTCGTTGGGGAGGATATTGAAGTGGTTCCAGATTGTGTCCCGATCCATCAGAGGTTTCAGTGTTCTGGCTAGCTGGTCTATATGGGGTGGAGCTAGGACATGCGATCCTTCTTTGGAGTTCCAGTTGAGAACTTGTCTTCCTTTCAACTTCCCTTTGATCATTTTAATGCCTATCATTGGCCTGGTGGTGTTTTTGACTCATTTCTTATCCTAAATCGGGAACGTCGGTGGGAAGGCTGAGGTGACCGGGTGCTCTGGTGGCAGCATGGCGGCTCTTATTGCGTACCTCTGGTGTATGTATTGACAGAGAAGATCTGGTGGGGGGATTCTTGCGAGGCTTCTGAGAGGGCCAATCGGTGTTGTACTGAAGCATCCTGTGATCTATCTTGCGAACTGGTTGAAGAGTACGTCAAGCTTGATGGTGGTACGCTTATCTGGTTGGAAGACTGTGGCTCCGAACATGACCTTGGGGATCATGATGGCCATAATAAGCTTTCTTGCATTGTGTGCTATGAGCCCTTTTCCTTTTCTGACTAATCCTTGGATCATCTTCCAGAGGCCTAGGGTTCCAGTAATTCTTTGTTGGAAGTGTGTGAAAGGTTTGCGTTTCCTATCTATAAAGTATCCCAGGTACCTGACTAGTTGTTTGGGGGTTATTTCAGTGCTGCTGAACTGTATCGGGTCTAGGTCTCCTGGTTCGTCTTTTTCGGTTGCTATTTGCCAGTGGATAAGGTTGGTTTTTTCATGAGAGAAGAGTATATCTAGGTTGGTACATTTGTCCTCGACTTGTCAAAACTTTTGCTGGATTTTAGGGGTGTTGTCGCGTCTGTCTTTGGAGTAGACTGTTACTGATACATCGTCGGTGTAGCTTTTTATCAGGTGTGGCTCCTCTCAGTCGTGTATTAGTTTGATGTAAATAACAAAGAGGAGGGGGGAAAGCGGGGAGCCCTGTGGTGTTCCTACTTGTATTTCAAAGTATTGGTCTAGTGAGCCTTTATACTGAAGCTTGATTTTCCACTGGGACAGGAAGGACATAATCCAGTGAATCATGTACTGCAGGGTATCTCCTTCTTTAAGCCTATTGCGAAGCTTTTTCCACATCATATTGTCGAAAGCACCTTTAATGTTGAAGAAGCCTGTTGTTACAGTTCCAAGGTACCACGGACTTGCGCGACGATAGACTAGTACCCAGAATGCACCCAGTAAGTGTTACACCCATCACAGCTACCAGGCCCTGCCTGTCTCGTGTGGCTCTGCCTTATTGGTCTTACGTCAGTACGGCTCTGGTGAAGTGGCAAGGGTTGACGACTCAGCCACAATACCTATCCGGAAACACGTGATCGGAACATCGGCACATCGCGCAAGGACTTAGTCACCCTTGTGGAATGGGCAGCCTGACCGATCGAGCCAGTCATCGCGAGAGGACATGACACGTCAGAGGTCATGGCGATCCGTTGCTCATATAACGCTAATCTTTGCCTGTTCCGTGATCTGGACTCTTCTAGGCTATGCAAGAATTGGATTAGTGAACGAAACGTTAGTCATGGATGATCTGTGGGGTTCTATTTCCTTCTATTTCCTTAGTCATCTATGAGTCATTTCTTAGGATGGATTGTTCTATTTAAACGGGGCTGTTGGACGCTCTTTTGTCTTTCCTTCCTTTCTTCTTTAGCTTCGAGACTGGCTTCGAGTCTTAAGAATATATTTCGCCTTATCTTTGCGACTTATTATCTTCGTTCCAAAATCTCTTAGTAGACGTGAAGAAACACTTGTTTAGTTGAGAAGAATAAGTTGAGATATCTGAGTTCACTCAGTAATACTTATAGCTTCGTGCCTACCTGTGTTTACTGAACTTATCTACCTCCTGAGATACGCACCGTTAACACCTGTTGTGACCTTATAGCCTGCTTTTTATAGCATGTCTATTTCATGGAAGAGTCTTGTCAAAGCGTCGTCTGTGCCTCTGTTCCGTATCATACCATATTGGTACTTAGAGATCATGTTATGGGAGAGGGCGTGCTCTGTGAGACGGTTGTTGACTATTTTTTCGAGAACTTTTGAGAGGGTATTGGCTAGGTTGATGATCCTGTATACTTTGATAACATCGTAGTTCTCCTTATGTGGTTTTGGGATGATCACTCCAAGGCTTTCTTTGAGGTTGGTGGGGAGGATTCCATGCTGGAGCATTATGGTGAGAAGGGTGGATAGGATATGAGGGCACTGCCTGTTGACTTATTTCCATACTCCATAAGGAATGGTGTCTGGTCCTAGGGCACTTGTGTTCTTGGTCTAGCTGAGGGCCTCCCTGATTTCTGTGCTTGTGACTGGCGGAGCTTCGGGGTACCACTTGGGGTATGGCGGATCGACTTGTAGTCTACTCAGGAACATTCCGGCTATGATCTTCCTCACATACTGTTTTGCATTTAGCGCATCTATGCTAGGCATTCTGTCTTCCTTCAGTTTGGTCTTTAGGTGGCTAACTTTCCATATATTGTTTTCGTCTGCGGTACCGACCCAGTTATTCCAGTATTCATCTTTGCTATTTTGTATTGCTTTGTAGTATCGATTTGTGGTTGAGTTTCTTGCTCCAATCAAGGCATGTTTGTGCTTGTACTTTCAGGCTGTGGAGTTGAAGAGCTTCCTTAGCATGCTTAGTTCTTCATTCCACCAGGGCTTGCTGTACGACATGATTTTTTTGAGGGGAACGCTTTTGTTGATGATTGCGTATAGCTGGAATAGTTTTTTGTGCAACCATTATTCTACTCCTTCTTGCGTTGGGTCATAGTCTAGGTCCATCTGGTTGAGTTCTTCTCTTAAGGTAGAGGGTTCCGAGGCATCTGGGATATAAAAGCATTTCCAGTCTGGGGAGGTCCTTTGTGTGATTTCTGCTGGGAGGGAGGTGTTCAGAGAGACCAGCCTATAATCGCTTCCAAAGTCCTACAATACTTGGACGGTTCTTGCTTCTTGTAGTCCTTTTTTGTTTGTCCACCATAAGTCCAGGACTCCACTCTGCCTTTGCACGGGGTCGATTCTTGTGAAGTCTCCTGGTTCGTTGAGTAGGGTGTACTGATTTAGTGTTGCTACTTCTATAAGGGAGTTCGCTTCCTAGAATTGTTTTCGATCGTGAGCCCTGAAGGGTTCCCAGAGAGGGTGATGGAGATTGAAGTCTCCGCCGATTATCCTTATTCCATTTTGTTCCTTAAAGATCCTTTCCCAGTACAAGTCAAGTGCAAGGTCTGTGCCCCATAGCCAGTTGTACAGGGCGAAGAATTGAAAATTGTGTCCAGATATTTTGTGTTGGAATTCTAGTGCTATTAGATTTGGTGAAGAGAAGTCAAGAGGGATTGGGAAAACTGAATACTCATCAAGAAAAACTTCTTCCACATAAACTACTACTCCTATTACTTTCTCAGCTCCTCCTCTTGGCATGAACATCCTGTATCCTCGGCTATTCATTGGTTTTTTGTTGTATAGGTAAGGTTCTTGAATTGCGATTATAGTGTTCAGTTTTTCGACGTTTTGTTGCATAAAATGGATGAAGGTTTTGTTGCTTTTTTGTATGTTAAAGGTGATGAAGGTGGGCGTTTTGATTTTTCGTGGTGTTTTTTCTTTCCGAGGCTCGTGGGTGTTATTGTTATGTTTTTGTCGTGACATTAATTATGTCCGGAGGGTCCCACTGCAGCTTGTTGTTTTGCTTGTTGCATTTGGATTACTCGTATGTTGTGTTCTCTATAGGCTCCTCATTTTGTCTCGCAGTCTGGCCAGTCCGCCGCATGTCCTTCTCCACAATTAATGCATATGGGATGGGCATGCATGCAGTACTTTCCCAATTTTTCTTCCCTTATGCTGGGTCCAAGGTAGATTACGCTTTTGTCGGTTTTGCAAACTTTGGGGTGGTCTTTGTATGTGTGGTCGATAGATCCGCAGAGGCGGCACACATCTGTAGGTGATCGGCACCCTGATCTTGGGTGTCCCAATTTCTAGCACTTTGTGCATTATGTGAAAGGGGTTGCCGAGTACATGAGTTCTGCTTTTCTGAACCTGTTGAATAGAAAAATTTCTCCATGGCTGTTTTTGATAGTTCGAAGGTAGTCTGGTGTAATCTCAACTGCGATTGAGCAGCAGGGTTTGGGCTCTCCTTTGGGTTTGATGATTCTAACGCTTAAGATAGAAACTCCTGTACTGTCGTAGATTTGGTCACCTATAAGCTCGTGTAGGTCGATTGGGTCTTCAGGGAGGAGTTGTCTAGGGATTCCATAGATCATAATGTTAGAGTTAATGGGGGCGTATCTAACTGGTTGAAACTTGTAGTCGTTTTTTGGGAGTTTTGTCTTCGGGTCTTTGACGATGTTCTTTTCGAAGTATTTCTCGATGGCTTCATGGATGGCTGCGTTGAATGGGGCGTATTCTACTGCTTTTTTGTGGGAGGGTGTAACTAGGGAGACCATTCCTCTGACATTGATAGAGGCCTGTAGGAGTCTGTCTGTGGTTTTTCCTTGTTTTTCAAGAGCTCGAGCGATAGCATTGGGTAGGGTTGCGATTATGTAGTCTTTTTCTTCCACATCCTCGATCTTTTCTTTGAGTAGGTACATTCTTCTTTCAGCAAAAGGGATCCTATTTTGTTGTGGTGTCTCCATTTTCTTGTCATTTCAGGGAGGCTGGTCTTCGTCTGTTTTCATTTCTTTTTTGGTGGTAGGATTGGGTTTGCTGTCCGAGGCTACCGCTGCATATGATTTTTTGTTTCCTTGTTAGGTTGGGGGAGTGATTATTTCAGTTTTCGGAAGGTGTTTCATGATAATATCGGTGATCTCGCCTATCGGGGGCTTAGGTCCTGACTTTTGTGCAACTATTCTGTTAAGTCCCAATTTGCTGACTTGTTCCTCTAACTTTTGGTTGGTTTTCTTCACTTCAGATAGCTCACTACTGAGAAGATCGAATTTCGTTTGCATGAACTTTGTTATACCATCGAAGGATGTGATAAGGGCTTGTGTGATGATGGCTTCGCTGGTGGGGATGTTGGTGTTTGCATAGACCGAGTTGGCTAGGTTAAGCACTAGTCCCCTGATTGACAGGTTCCCGGTAATGTCCGCAATTTTCTCCTAGGCTGGCTTATCGGCCTAGGTGCTCATAGCTTGTGTAAGGGGGGTGATGTCTTAGGTTTGAGTTGGGGTGGATAGGGTTTCTTTGTTCTTCCCTTTGTTTTTCTTAGGCGTTTGATGTGGGGTTGGGTCATCGTCTATCTTGACTTTGGTTTCTCTATAGTGTTCGTCTGTTGTTCTGGGATGTCCTTGGTCTAATTCGCCCCTGCTAAACTTTCTTGCTTCTTCGATTATTTCGAGGTGTTCTTGTTGGGAGAGTCCTTGCAGGGTTGTTTCGCGTATCTCAAGTGATAGACGGTCAGCGAGTGTACTGTTGAGTTCTTTGTCTTCTTCTTAGTCGCTGTCATCATCTCCTGCATGAGATGCTGGGGCACTATAGGGGTGTCTGAATGCGGGGCTATCAAAAATTCCCCATGCAGGGGTGTGGGGTTGGGCGGTGTGGTGGACTTGGCTTGGGTCAGGGGTAGGAGTTCCTTCTCTGAGACTTCAGATTGATCCCGACCTAGAGATCTATTATCTGGTGGACTAGGGTGGAGCTATATTTGTCTTGGTTAGGGTGGTAGGGCGGGTTGATATGTTGGATAAGTACTGGCGAGGCTAGGTCCAGGGTTTTATTAGGGTAGCTAGGGGGAGGGCGTTTGAGAAACTCAACACCAGAGCACACTACGGTGGTGGTGCCTTTAGCTGAGGGCCCGTCAGTTCTATAGTCTGGCTGAATAGTCCTCAGTGAGGCAATCCCTATCCGGGATCCTATTCAGAGGCTAAGAGGCTAAGGTACCCTTGCTTGAGATCAAAGCTTGGTATATCGTGATAGAGAAAAGCGTTTGTTGAGAGAGGATGAAAGTTATGGTCAGGTTCGAGTATTCCGAGAAGCCTGTGTAGTTAACAGAAGATGATGATGATGATGATGTTTCATTTCATTTTGTAGCTTACAAGACTAGCTCTTCACTAACCTAACTACAGGGCCGTCTGCATGCAGTCTACAACTATAGCGTATCACCCTGAAATAAAACAAAGGAAAAACAAAGGAAAAAGTATCACCCAAAAATCCATCCCGAAATACCTGCACACAGCGAATGACTAGTTACATGATAAAAGAATGTACAGTCCGTCTCCTCCACCTAAAAACTTCCTCCATTAGTTCCATGTAATGAGGGGACTTGTAGGTGTCGTGTTGGCGCCGGCGGGCGTGGCTACTCGGAGCTAAGCGAGCCGGCGATGTAGCGATTGGTAGGTTTTGTGTTGTTCACGGTTGGACATCCTGCGGGAGGGGGCACGTACGGTCGCGAGGTTTGTTAGGTTCATTTTGGCTTTCCCGACTTCGTTCATTGGTTTTGTATTATCGCCATGGAGAGGCGATGAGGGGGTGTTGGATGCGACTGCGAAGGTCACTGAGAGGTTTGTGCGATAACTCCGGGGGGCCTGGGCACCCCTCCTAGGGGCTCTGAGAGCGTCGCAGTAGGGGGTGTGGGAGGTATCGTGAGACCTCGCTTAGGCGAACACAGCACGGTCACGGGGCTGGCAGGGGGACTCTAAACCCATCAAGCAGGCCATCGCTCAACCTACAGGACACCGTGTTGTCTCACTTGAAAGGAATGTGTGGTGTGCGCCCGTCGTCGTCGCACATGGTTGGTATTGAGTTGCAGTCTTCTTAGCCAGCTGAGGCCGGGACTGGAGATAGTTTCTGCTGAAAGGAATGTGGGGGGTAGAAAGAATATCTTGAGAGGCCTAGGTAGTTAACAGAAGATGATGATGATGATTATTCATTTCTATTTTGGTAGCTACTCTACTTCTTCTATAACTACCTAGGCCGTCTGCATGCAGTCTGTGCCTATGGCGTATCACCTATTCTCCCCCAAACAGAAACGAAAAGAAACCACGAGATCACAAAAACGTCCCCAAAACCTACACGACAGACATGACAACAGGCTTGCAAAGAAAATAGCTCTTCACTACAATCCCCCAAGGTTAAATCACTGATTATCCTCCTCGGAACTATCGTGTAAGTCTAAAAAAGAAAGTATTAGAAAGAAAAAGAAAGTACAGTCCGTCTCCTGCACTCAAAACTACCTACACTAGCTTCGGGCGATAAGGAGACTTTTCGGTGTCGTGTTGGTGCCGGCGAGTGCAGTCGCACGAGGTAAGCGAGCCGGCGAGGTAACGATTGGATGGGTTTGTGTTGTTTGTTCAGTCGGGTAAACTGCGGGCGGGGGATACGTCAACCATTTAGTTTGGTTTGTGTTGTTGGGCTGCCCGTCTTCTTGGTTGGCTCTGTACTGGGGCCGTGAGGGGCACTGTGGTGTTGATGTGACCGAGGGAAAGGTCATTAGGTTGTCTTATGTGATCACTCTGGGGGGCCTGGGCACCCCTCCTAGGAGCTCTGAGAGCGTCGCGTTGAGGTTTTGCACAGTCGGAGGCTCGCTAAGCAATCCTGGAGCAACAGTACGATCCTGTGTTGTAACCTCTATGCGGAGACCAATTGTGTGTGTCCGCTCGCCTTCTCGCTTATCACGGTCGGGTGTCAAGCAAAGGATGTGTGTGTCGACGACGTATCTCTGGTGTCACCGCGCAAGCAATGTCTCACTAGGCTATGGGTTGCACGGTCAGGAAGGTGTAGGATGTCTAGAGCATCTGAAAGGGGATCATCATGTGCTGCACAAACTAAAAGACCAGCCCAGGTGTAGGCCAGCGAGGAGGATCTTTACCCCAAGGTGGGGGGTCTGTCGAGATTCTTGATAAGCCTGGTGGTTAACAGAAGTGACTTATCTTGTCCTCCCTCAGATCACTGATGTATGGACAGGGTGTCGCACTCAATTAAGAGCATATGACATAGTCGCATAACACAGGAGCGATCTCGCTAAGTGTCGTCAGGGTAACCCTTCATACGGTGTTAACAGAAGATGATGATGATGATGATAATTCATTCTTCATTTTCTAAACTACTCTTCATAGTTTACAAAAGAATCCGCATGTAGTCAAAGACTATGGCGTGCCCAAAAGATAAAAAACAAAGGAAAAAAGAAAACACGCGCTCAAAACCATCCTCCCCTTCCTAAAAGGCAAATGCCGTGAGATCTAGTAAAGAATGTACACGTTTCCTCCTCTTGACTTCTACTTAGCCGAAAATAAAAGCTAACAGAAAATAAGGAAAAGAAAAGAAAAGAAAAAGAGAAAAGGGAGAGTGAGCTGTCCCTTTGTCGCCGTAAAAACGCATGAGCGGAGAGTTAAGTTGTGCGCATGTTCCTATGTTGAATAGGAAACATTCTGTAGGTGTTTACTGGTTTTTTGTGCTCCTTATCTGAGCTCGGGGGTGTGGAGGGTACCGGCTTCCGATGGTAGTCTCGGGTTTTTGTGGTGTAGAGTGATCTCGATATCTCTAAAGGATCCGAAGATGAAAATACCGCTTGGAGATAGGATATATTTCGTGTCTTGCGGTCGGACTTCGATGATCAGATTACAGGTCACAGGGTCGCTTAGACGTGGTATGACTCGGACGCCTAGAAGGGGGCATTGCTTGTACAGGTATAGGTCTTTGGAGACTAATTCGAACATCTCGTCGACTGTTGGCGGCAAGTCAGTGGTGCTGATTCCATAGACCGTAAGGAAGGTATTGCTCGGGGCTAGATGGATTGGTCCGTAAAATTGTCCTGCGAAGGTTTGTATAGCTTCTTTGATTGCGTGGAAATGTGGGATGTAATCGTTGATATATACATTGTGAGGGCTTTAGAGTGTGATGACCCCTCTCTGATCGGGGTCGATAAGGAAGTGTCGTTTGGAATAGTGCACTCCTTGCTTTTGGAGTGCTACCGCGATGGCTTCCTGGATGCTGTAGGTTGAAAGTTTGGGGTGGCTCAGGGACCATTATCTGGTGGGCTGGGTATACGCTCGTCTTTCCATCATAGAGAGGACCTTATTGTTTTCGATTTCATCTAGCATGTTTTCGAGTGCCCCAGGGTATGGCTGTCTGAGCAGTCCTGGGGGGGATACTGGTGGTGCGGGGGTGGCTGGTGCGGAGGGGGTAGCGGTGTTGTTTGCATTCGTGAAGATTTTGACAGATCGCGCAAGTGATAGGACTGCTTGGAGGATGTCTTTTTGGGAGTTTAGCACGAAGAGAATGTGATCTGCCATTTGTTCGAGATTTGGGAGTGGTCTTTCTGTGTTGGTTAATTTGTTGGCAGTGGGCGGGGGGGAGTCATCTGTTGGCGGTGTCTTGTCTCTTAGGAGCTAGATAGAGGCTTGTCTAGTTTGGATTTTTCGTTGCTTGATTAGGTTACTGGTCGTGTTGGCTCTGAAGATCTTAGTGCCCGAAGAACTCACGGTCGCGAAAGTGGGTGGAGCACATATTGTCTTTGCAATAGTATCCGTGGTAAAGTCCATTGCAGTTGGCGATGATGAATGTTCCTTTACGGTTCCAGATGACTAGTTTTTCTTTTGGTTGTGTCGTAGCATTTTGGGTTGCGTTTTGGGTTTTGTCACCGTTGGTTGGTTGGGTTTTAGGTTGGGGCGTGCTTATCAAAGATTTGGTTCGTTTGTGTACGGTGTACTAAGTCTCTATCTGAGAGCTAGATGAACTTCTTTCTAGTGATGATTATAGGTGGAAACGTATAGTATAGGAGAGTTTTTTAGAAATGGGGGTGGTGGTGGCCTTCTGTTGGTGAAGGGCTTTGAGGGTGGAAATAGATTCAGAGTTTTTGTTCCTAAGAGGAGGTTTAGGAACTCTTAAAGGATAAGGATGTTTTGGATAAAATGTAGGTATAGAGATGAGTGTGTTAAGAAGCCTGGCGTTAACAGAAGTGACTTATCTTGTCCTCCCTCGGATCACTGAGTTAACAGAAGTGACTTATATGATTTTCAGTTAACAGAAGTGACTTATATGATTTTCCCATTACTGTTAGTTAACAGAAGTGACTTATATGATTTTCCCATTAAGTTATTTTACATCGCATACCCCCGGCGGGGCATCTACACTCAACCAAGAGCAAAAACATAACCAAAGAGTACACGATGGTCCTCCGCCTACTCATACCGAAAACCCGAAAGAAGAAAAAGAAAGAAACGCAGACAACTACGTACAAGAGCTGACCGGGGAAAAACAATCACTAGGCGAACCTTAAAACAACGAAAGAAAAAACCCCCTACGCACACTACGCGACCGAGTGAAAAGTAAACGAGAAGATAGAAAGAGAAACGCGCAAACTCTCCCACACTTTACCGAAGCAGAGAAATACTAGTTACATCGCGAAAGACAAGAAACAAGGTAGGGAGAGAGAAACTAAACTCCACCCATAGTGGTAGACTTATCCTTCCTGTTAGACTCGGTGAGTTTGGCCTGAATCATTGTCATACAGATTGGATCGTTCACTTTGTGGGGGCCGGCGCAGTTGGCGCATCAGAGAACGGTGTTCTCGCAGGCGAAACCTTTCGGTTGTTTGCAGTCGGCGACGCTGCAGGTATGTTCAGAGATGGTGTGGGGGCTAGCGCAGAGGCGGCAGCAGGGAGGGGACTGATAGTTCTGGACTGGGTGTCCAAACTTCGAGCAGCGGGAGCATTGGGTGTCGGCGCCGAAAGGAATGTACTTGACAGTGCGACGGGTCTTGTTGAGGATAGTGAGCCCTTTGAGAATGCGGGCCTCATTGTTATTATCGATAACAGTAATCACGAGTGAACCGTGATTCTGTTTGTTGATTTTGGAGCTAGACGTCAGCCAGCGCGGGGTCATGGCGAGGGTAATACCGGAGTTGTAGCATTCGATCTCTTGACGGAGTCGGGATATCTGTCCTACGGTGTTGAGGTCAGTGGCAGTGGGGACGGCATGGACAATATACTTCTTCCATGTGTGATTACGGTTGATTCCTTTGACTTCGGCAAACTCGCCAACAGCTTTCATGATGACGGTTCGGTAGGAAAGGACAGCGGCGGCGGTGACCATCTCCATGGTAGTGAGGACGAGGGTGGTGGGATTGTTGTTTCGGCATCTCTGGATGCGCAGAAACGAAGGTGCTTTGACTTTGTCAAGGGCCGAGTTGACTCGGTCACGGATCTGGATGTGGGCGTCCTTGCCGAAGGCCGATGGTTCCTTGATATCGACAATTATTTCTCGGTCTCGGCGGGTAGGGTACTGTGGGAGTGGAAGGGGGGTGGTTGGAAGAAGGTCCTTCTGAGTGACCGGGCCACCTTTCTTCTTCTGTTTTTTGGAGATGACTTGGGCCCAGGTCTGAGCGTCTTGGGCTTGCTGTGGGGCGGGAAGGGAGGTGGAGGTGGTAGCGATCGAACGAAGTTTCCTGAGATCTTTCGCGGTCGCTTTCTATTGTTTTTGGATGTCCTTGAGGGACTCAAGGACTTCAGGTGGGGTAGGCGGGGCCTCAGTGACAGGCGCTGGGGTCTCGGTTGGGGGCGGGGGCAGTCGCGACTCCAGGGCGGCGACTCAGCTAGCGAGGTCCGTCTGGGTGTTGGCGATGGTGGTGAGGGTCGACTGGATAGAAGCCAGCGATTGTTGGAGGGCGGGAAAGTCTCTTGCAAAGAAGGCAATGAGGTTTGTCTGGGTGTAGGCCTTGATGGCCCCCTGGTGGACTGCACTGGCTCCTGTGAAGAGATCATTACCGGAGGTGTTGTAGCCTAGGAGTTGCCCGAACTCAGAGGTTGTGAGGTCGACCTGGATTTTGCGGAGGGCTTCCACCTGTCGAACAGCTTCCGGGGGGATGCTAGCGGGATCACGGTCTTTAGGGAAAATATGGGCGGAGGAGAAAGGGGTGGGCGGGGGTGTGGCGACGCTGCGACATCGCTGAAGGTTGGAGATAGAAATAGCGAAAACGTTGCGATTTCAAAAAGTAGAGATAAGAAAGGCGAGAGTCCTGAGTTAACAGAAGATGATGATGATGATGATTTTTCATTTCGTTTCGGTAAACTACTCTACTTCTTCTATAGCCTACCCGGGCCGTCCGCATGCAGTCCTTGACTATGGCGTGTCACCCGTTCTCCTCCAAACGAAACAAAAAAAAAAGAAACCACGCGTTCATACAACAAAAGGACACGATGTCGTGTCAGTAGAGTGGAAAAAGCGTCACAAATGATCCCGCGAAAATAGCCTTCCCGTCCAATATCCCTAGCGAGGCGAACCTTACAACAACTATCTATCGGACTCTTACGAAGAAAGGAAATAAACAAAGAACAGAGTAAAACAAGGAGAAAGAAAATATCCTCCGCAACCTGCCTGAACCTTTTCAGCTACAGGAAAAAATCGAAAAAGAAAAAGTCTAGAAAATCATATGCCACCCATTGTGATGGTAACAGCTTCCTCCTTCCGGGCAGCAGCTAGTGCCTTGGCCTGGATGAACGCCGGGCAAGAGGGGTTCGAAGCGGTGTGCTTTCCTTTGCAGTTGGCGCACTTTAGGACCGTGTCGTCGCAAAGTCGTCCGACTTTTTTGCATTCGTCATGGCCGCAGGTGTGCTTCGAGGTGTGGTGTGCGTCTGCGCACATGTTGCATCGTGGGGGATTTCGATAGCGAGCTTGGTGGTGGCCAAACTCTTGACAGTTTGTGCAGCGTGTCGCCGAGTTGAAGGGAATATATTTCTCGACACGTCGTTTGCGGGTAAGGATGGTAAGTCCTTGTAGGATGCGCTTTTCATTGTCGTCGTCGATGACCGTTATGACTAGGGAGGATGCAAGTTTGCCTGTTCGATCGCTTTCGCGTAGTAATTATCGAGGGGTTTGTGCTAGAGTGATGCCTTTATTGAAGTGTTCAATTTCCCGACGGAATATATCTGCTTCAGTAAATGCATCAGTGTGAGAGTGGGGGACGTTGTGCACCAAGTATTTTTTCCACCTGTGATTCTTTCGAACAGAGGCTGTAGGAAAGTATTCCTTGATGGTGTCTTCGATTCTGTTTCGGTATGCGAGTACTGCGGAAGTAGTGACATCTTCGATGGTGGTTAGGATGACAGAGCATTGGTTGTTCTTTCGAACAGTGGAGATGCGGAGAGCGGCGGGGGCTTTTGCAGACACCAAGGTATCGTTGACAGCATCCCTTAGCTTGACGGGGTCAAAGGTGCCGACCTCGGAAGCGGTCGTGATAATAATCTCACGGTCGCGCTTTGCGGGGTAGCGTCGGTCGCTGGCTTGTGCGGGGAGGGGGGGTACTTGTGCTGCAGCTTTCTTGGAGCGTTTTGAGACCACCTGCGCCCAAGTTCCCTCAGGTGGTAGTTGCGTAGGTGTTGTGGTGCTGGCAGCAGGCACACTTGGGGCGACGTTCGGTTTTGCGATTTTTTGGACCTTTTTAGAGGTCTCTTTAGTCGCTTTTTCAATTTTCTTGAGGGATTCCTCAAGGGCGTTGTTGGATGTTTCAGAGCGGAGTGTTTGTCGGATCTCGCTTAGGTTGTCGTCGAGGGCCGCTACACAGTCGCGAATTGCATTGTGACCTTCAAGGAGGTCGGCGATGGCTTTACCTTGGGCGTTCGACTGGTCTACCAAGGCCCCCAAGGTTTGGGTTATCTTTGGCAGTGTGTCCGTTAGGAATTCCAGTAAAAGAACCTCGCAGTATGCTTGCAATTTTGGGTCATCTAGGTGAACCGCGTCACCTTGTTTGAGAAATGCGGGGAGGACTCCGTGTCCAGCGGCGCGAGCGCAGACACCAGCGAGCTCGACTGCTCTTTGTTCGAATGACGAAGGGGAGGGGCGAGGGCGGCGGGAGGGGTTAAAAGAGGAGGAGGGGGTGGAGGAGCCGCACATCTTGATAGTTAGTCCTCTTTGTGTACTGTGTACCAAACCTTATCCAGGTTCCAAAGAAGAAAAATTATCGTGACGGTTTTAGAAAGCAATAGTCGTGGAAAAGTACTGATTTCAAGAACGAGATACGTGAACTCAGAGAAGCCTGCTGACAGGAATATGAAGCGACTTATCTTGTCCTCCCTCAGATCACTGATGTACGGATGGGGCGTCGCACTCAATTAAGAGCATATGACATAGTCGCGTAACACAGGAGCGATCTCGCTAAGCGCTGTCAGGGTAACTCTTCATACAGCCATTGTGGCCATCGGTCGCATTCGCTTACAGGGACTGAACCAGTAATTAGGCAACCCTGTACGGTCGGGGAAAACTCGCTTACGCTACAAAACCCGTAACCAACCGGTAATTCGTGGTATGGAATGGGATGAGTGGGATTTGAAGCCACGACTTTGCACGTTACCGCACAATGACACCAGGACAGCCATACCACTAGACCATCCTCACCCGGAATATGAAGCGACTTATCTTGTCCTCCCTCGCATCACTGATGAATATGAAGCGACCTTTCTTATATTCCCTATTTGTTTATTTTACATCCCATTTCCTCCAGCGGGGCGTTTACACTTAATTAAAAGCAAGAACATAACCGAAGAAAACAGGATGATCCTCCGCCGACTCGC
>JABYPW010000184.1:0-34073 GCA_016880775.1 Phymatotrichopsis omnivora | reverse complement strand
GCACTTATGTGTTAACCATAGTCCTATGTAGGGTTTAAATTCGTAATCTTTGCCGGCCTGGAGATTGACTAAACTAACGAAACTTTGATGATGGTAAATTTACTCACTGCAGGATTGCGGGGGAATTAACACCAATGCAATGATACCAAACTATGTTTACTGAAAAAACATGCGACACTGAGGTTATCTTAAGCGAATACAGTCGGGGCTTTGATCTGAATATAAGAGAAGTCTCTGGTAATTTCAAACAAGAGCTATTTTCTTATTTTTTAGCAGGTAACTATTATCGATCATTAGCAAGGCTAGTAGAAGTTTGTAGGGTGGCCGAGTTCATAGTAGCAAATGGCAGCTCTGCAGAAACACTCCTAGTTAGTGTAGCTGCAATAGCCTACTGTGGCTTGTCTAGAGTAGAGCCCTACGAGATTGGATAGTTGTGAGGCTATAGTCTAACATCTTTGCTCCTCCACTATAGTCAAGGGGCTGCGCCCCCCGACACCCCCAATAAAACATAGTAAAATATATGTAACAATTTATTCGCAAACCATCAAAGCCAAAAACAATACCCTACGTACATACACGAACCTCAACCTTTTAGCAAACCTCATAAACCGTAATAAACTCAAACCTCCTCCATGCTCACACGACCACATCCTTCTTCACAATTCCTCCATTACTCAAGGCAACGTACATGCAGTCCACCAGAACCGAATAGTCCTTCATCCATAACTCTTTGTCTTGGTCCATCCCATCAAATAGTACGTCAATCTTGCGTGTCACCTGAAAAGATGCACCGTCGTAGCTCAGCATTCGCCAACTTTCCCCGGTTGTAACGAAGCCATACATCTCGCCTTCCTTATTGTTGTCCCTCGCATCCTTCATTGCCAGCAAACACTGCTTCATCGGCTCTCCAAGAGAGGATCTCTTTGCTTCTACAATGAGGACGAACTTTTCTGCTGTCACTGAAATCAGGTCCATCACAACAAATTCCTCCAGGGCATCAGTCGTAGAAACCCCTTTGTATCTGTAAGTTACGGCGTCCAGTCTTGCGTCTAAAATCAGCAACTATCGGAATAATGATTGTATAAACCAAGTCGTTGACGTTGACTTCTTTGAAGAACCGATCCGACTCCGTAGGATAGCCTTCGCCCTCAAGATGGTCCACTATCCGGTCATAAACCCTCTCCTTCGTATCCTTCAAGATAGCATCTCCTTCAAGTCTATACCTTGCTTTCGCCAACATTGTTGCAACCGGGATCGCCTTACGTTCAAGTATTGGTATTCTGAAGTCTAATCTCTTCTCTGCTTCTGCGATGGTCATGCTGGAATACGAAGTATTCCACGGGAGCTTTCGCTTCTTCTTCTGCTCGGTGTTGTCGTCACCCATCGTATTGTAGGGTCCTACCGACCGATCAATAAGAAATGACTCTGTGTCTGGATATTCGGATAATTACAAAAACTTACCGTCCGAACGTAACCGTAGCATTAGCGAAGCGCAGGTGCAGTGCTCTTCTACCGGAAGAGGACGTAACGTAGTAAGCGAAGGGAGCGAAGTGAAGTATCTCTCTTACAACAAGAGGGACGCGTCCTCATTTACGTCTGTGGCTGTCCCGCCAAGATTGACTACTCCTAAACCCGATCCGGGTACCGTCCCAGCTTGGCGTCCCTGTCCCAGGTTGCCTATTTAGGAAGGCTGGGATAGAGGCTCAACTGGCCTCTTACTCAGCCAACCTACTCGCTATGATTGGCTACAACGGTCCACCGCTAATGAATGTAGTCACGAAATTTCGGGGTTGGATTGAGTAGCTAGAAGACAATTTAGCACATGTGGTTCGGGTGGGTTGGGGTGGTGGCCGTATGAAGGTTACCCTGACGGCGCTTAGCGAGTATCGCTCCTATGTATGTGACGGGCAATTAGCTTCCCATTTCGATCACTTGCAATGTGGACTAGGAGCGTCAGGTATGTACCTTCATTCGCTAAGCGCCGTCAGGGTAACCTTCATACGGCCATTGAGGTCATCGGTCGCATTCGCTTACATGGACTCAACCAGGTGTGGCGCGAGCAGGATTTCCTATGTATGTGACTATGTCTTTGTTCTTAAATGAATGTACTAAGTACACGCCCTGTCCGTACAATAGTGACCTAAGGAAACCTCCTTATCTGGACCATCAAAATTTCGCTTTTAATATTCATTCGAAGACATTTCGGGTCATTATCCGTATCATGCAATTGTTTGTATGATCTTGGCACTAGTGATCTTCATTTCCACCTACGCCATTGAAATATGTTTATGCTTATCTTTCAGTGCGGCTCGCCGCAATGCACATGGAATAACTTACCTTTTGCCGAGCGGAACAAATGTCTTTCCATGATTTTCCTACTTCCCCATGCCATCGCAAATTCCGCAGCAGATCTTATCATTACGCTTTTACCGATGCCATACCTCTTCAGGTTAAAGGTGTCAAGAAGAGAAAAGATAATGTTAGTTTTTTTGTTTGGAGTTGGAGGAATGTGAGTTATCCTTCTATCAGTGCTCATGGCCGATGACCAATTTTATAATAGAGCCGTTGTGTCAAGTGTACTCCGTGCGGTCGCAGTTGTTCGGAAGGACGACCCCTGTGAGATTCCGTGTACCTTTTGATATAACAATGATTAACCATTTAAAGTGGTCAAATTGAGGATTCGTTTCTCTCTTGGATGTAGTACTTATTTGTTAACACATAACAGTCTTGAAGCCGATGTCGCGACCATTTGTGGTTTCACGTAAGCAATGTGCAACAGATTAATACATGTGGTGCGTTAACTAAGCCTAATAGAGCTTCGATCGAAGCAATATTCAACCGCTTTTTTCCAAAAGTTTTAAGGTCAGACGGTGGGAAGGGTAATACGCCGCCGGGTATGGAGATGGCTGCTGCGCCATTTCCAAGCAGCACTACACGGTCGTTGCAAACATTGGAGCCAATTACTGGTACGCGATACGTTGAGGCTGCAGTTGGGGGTAGCTCGCGGTTGAGTTCAATCACTACATGATTAGAATAATGGTTGCTTATTACTTATTCCTAATTTCTTTATTTCGTCTCGTCTCGCTCTGTTTCGTTTCGTTAATTGGTTTATTTTTTATTTGTTAAAATTCCTCTCATTCTCGTTTTTTGTAGTTGATGGAATGTATTTTTCCATTTCCTACATAGGATATTCACATATTGACACTTCGCAATTCGCTCATATGGCATCGTCATCCCCCAAAGCTGTATTTTATGTCAAATGATACATGAATTGACTGCTACTCAAGTCCGTGATGGGGACTTCTAAAGCTGAGAATATTGTTGGGAAAGTTGAAAGTATATTTTTTTTTTTTTTTTTCAGCCACTCTAGAAATTAGTGAATTAAAATAAAATAATATTGGTGAAAGAAAAAAATTAACTTCTCAGCATTAAAAGACCTTGATCATGCTAACGTTCATCCTACTCCATCTTATTGCCGTCAACAGATTTCTCCGGAAAAGCCTTGGACAATATACATGATGGAACCATCAAAACGGAATCTGATCTCAGACTTCAAAATTGGCATACTTCTAGACCAATAAATGATAAAAAAAAAAAAAAAAACTCACTGAGGCTCTTAAGCAGATCCGGCATAGAGCGACGCAGTGTCATCAAATCGAAAAGCGACAATGCGAACATGTTGACAAAATCGTGGCCTGTCCAGTACTTTCTTTAGGGTCAATAGGGTAGACCCGGATATGGGGGAAGGCGGCTAACGTTCAAGGATCGGAAATAGTACGATAGCGGTGTCGGTTAGTGGTTGCACTCGATCGGGTAGAGACAAAATTCCTCTTCATCCGCCATCAGATCTGCTGTAGGGTACTTAGTCACGGTTTGCGGGGGTATTATCGAGGTTTCTTTTTTCTTTTTCTTTCTAAGACTTCATTCGTTATATGTTTTCAATAGTAGGTAAGCCTCGCGCTGCTTCGGGGCGAAGTAATATTACAAGGTATTTATTCATTGCGATTATGTATATAAACAACTACGTACACCTGTAGATGAAAAAAGAGAAAAAGTGTATAAATTTCCCTAAAGTCCATAAAATTTCAGAACTGTATCAAAAAGCCAAAAAGCCAAAAATTCTCCCCCAAAATTAAATTCTATAAATGTTCCTAAAGACCCTTATAATACTGAAAATTCCTACTCTCTAGTGAGGGATAGAAGAGAAAAAAAAAACAAAAAAAAAATATCCTCAAAAAAAAAAAAAAAATCTAAAGTCTGAATTCTGTATTAAATTTTAAGCTAAAATCTTAATACAGTGTTGTTTTTATTATGTTAGTGTCATGGTTCATGTCTAATACTACACTTTACTAAGTGCCCTATAAAATATACAGTTGTGAAATCTGGGATAGTATACATTAACAAGCATTCACTATCATACTGTCTAACATTAATGAAGAGGGATGATATTTCTTAATAAATTGAGATTGGTAGTAGAGCATTTTAAGTATTAATGATTTTATGTAGAATTATTATTATTTATTTTTAATTGAATTTTAGTGGAACTCTTCTATAGTACTTAGTGAGTGTAGTTATTTTATAGTATTTTACAGTATATAATAGTTTCTTACTTTTTTTCATTTTTTCATTTTTTTCAAAAAATGTTAATGTTAAATAATTTCAGAGTTTGCTTTATATATTTTCCCCTTATACCCTTTATTATCTTTTGAAGATATCTATTAGAAACAAATCTACTGATTGACTATAATTTCCCTAATAATAGGGATTCTAATACCTTTAATATAAGTACTTTCTAATAGGGCTTCTTATTTAGAAAATTTAATTATACTATATACATATAGTCTTAAACTTAATCAGAGGATTAGTAAATATATAGGTAAGATGTCCTATAGTGGAGTAGAAGATTGAAGATAATAAGGGATAGTAGAATATAGGGATTAATATATAGGGATTAAATAGACATGGATTTTTAGTGTAGTATATTATGTTAAAACTTTTTTATAAAATATACTAAGTATTATAATGTGTTCTAGTTACCCTAACAGTGCTTAGCAGATAAAGGTACATCCTGATGCTCCTATGTATGCAACTATGTCTTTGTTCTTAATTGAGTGTACATGCCCTGTCCATATAATAGTGACCAAAGGAATCCAAGTTGCTATATTGTGTTCTATAGCTGTATGAAGGTTACCCTGATAGTACTTAGTAGATAAAGGTACATCCTGATGCTCCTATATATATGACTATGTCTTTGCTCTTAATTGAGTGTAATTGCCTTGTCCATAGAATAGTGACTGAAGGAATCTAAATTCCTATAATGTGTTCTATTTATCTTAATAAATTGAAGTCAAAATACTTAATAATAATAACTCATTTTAATTTTGCTTAACTACATAGGAAATTGGATTCCTTCAGTCACTATTGTATAGATAGGGTGTGTATACTCAATTAAGAGCAAAGACATAGTTATATACATAGGAGTGTCAGGATGTACCTGCATCTGCTAAGTGCTGTCAGGGTGACTTTCATATGGCTATTATGTGTTTATCAGTCATATTTGCTTACATACACTTTACTTAACTACTTAACTACATATATAGGGCTTATATATATGCATTGAACCTGATTTAGTGTATTACCCTCGGTTCCCCTTCTTATGATAAAGGAAATAAAAGTTTAGAAAATCTAAGTAGTGAAATATAACACTAGTAATGGAAAGTAAATAAATGACTATAAGTAAGATCAAGAAGAGATATAACTAACCCTCTACCTCTTCTCTAGTAATGTAAACTTTATAATAACTAGTAGAGAAGGGAAAGTATGTATACATTTTAGAGAAATTAGAAAGGAGAAGCTAGCAAAATCCTAGTCCAAAACTAAGATTATAGAGCAAGATAAGATAACTATTATTACCAAAGGAAAATACTGAAGAAATAACTCTATAGATTCTATCCCTTTAGCTTTTAAAGTATGCAAGTTCTTAACCTGTTAGGTATTATTTGTAGAATCTTTCAAATAAGTAGGATAGAGGGGGTAATATATAGGGTAGGTAGCAAAGTAATTTGTTCACTTAAGTATAGTGTAATTATACCAATATCCTTTGTATTAGTACTTAACTTTACTACTTAAGTATTTAAATATAGTATAATAGTAGTATAGAGGTAGTATTATAGAGGGAAGGTGTAACCAAGTTGAAAATAACTGAAGTAATAGCAATAAGTACACTAAGTAGAATAAGAGTAGATAACGTACTATCCAGCTAAATATTGAAATTATAAATTTTTATTAAATGCTTAAAAAAGATATTTTATAATAAATAGAAATTATGGTTAAGTTTTTTTTAAGTGTTTAGGGTTTTTAATGGAGTTGTATGCAATATAAAGGTTACCCTGATAGTGCTTAGTAAGAATTACTCCTATATATATGACTAAGTGAAGCTCTTAATTGAGTTGCTATAAGGTTATGTCCTATCCATACAATAGTGATTGTAGGTTATAATATCTACTGTATGGAGTTGTATAGTAAATGAAGGTATAGACCTGATACTCCTATATATATGACTATATCTTTATTCTTAATTGAATGTACATGCCCTATCTATACAATAGTGACTAAAGGAATAAGAAGTGTCTGTATGGAGTTACATTGACAGAGTATAGAAGTAGAGAAGGGTGGTTTTGAGGAGGGTTTTCTTTTTCTTTCTTTCTTTCTTTCTCTTCTAAATAGTTTCTTCTTGGAATAGACTAGGTAGAGGATTTCTTTTCTTAGCTCCTTTCCACTAGCTATATCTTTACTTTTAATTAAGTGTAAATGCCCTGATAGAGGATTAAGGATGTAAAACTTAGAATAAGGGAAAAATAAATATTCTGTATATAGTTGCTTTTTTTTATACTCTTTATAGGAAACTGTTACCCTATATAGGCTTTAAATTAGGAAATATTTCATTGCTTAATTAAGACTTAAAGGAGGATAGTCGAGAGTTATCTCTAGTAAAGAAATATTTGGTAGTAGGTTTAGTAAAAATAGTTTATTTATTTAAGAATTTTTAGTATACTATACTCTACTACAACATTCTATAAATTACTCTAAGGTGATTATTACATTCTCTATATCTTAGCTATTTATAGTATTTAGATAAAGTAGAGTGATTACTGTATGCTCAAAAGTACAGAAAAATGAAATATATTTATATATGACTCTATTAAAAATTATTATATTGTATTAAGAATTTTGCAAATTTGTTTTTCACTGAATTTTTCAGCCTATCTTGGCACACTTTAGCATTAGTATAAACTAGTAAATACCTATTCCCTTGTATTTTATTTGAATTCTATTATACTATAATTAACATTTCTACTAGTTCTATAATATTAGAAACTCATAGTAGATAATAAATTCAAGTAAGTTTTATCTAGTTACTTTCTAATCTCCTATATCATTAGTATTTTTCTTAGTTAATAGGAGCAATTTTATATGAGTAGAATATTTAATAGGTGAACCCTTAGAATACATTATGAGGTTTAAAGGAAAATATAATAAGCATTCCTATATATTCCTTGAGCTACAATTGTATACAAAGCTTTCCTGATTTTACGAAATACTTTATTTAATTAAAATAAGTGAATTATTGACATAACCTCTAAGAACATCATATAAGTAGGATAGATAGAAAAGGTTTCTTATGATATTAGTATAAAGGATATAATTGTATAAGTTAGAATGAAAAATAAATGTACTATTTAGGATAGAAAATATACTTTAGTGACTTAGATATTTATTAGTAAGGTATGATATACTGAGACTTTAAAAATTGATTTATATTTTTTAAATAAGACTATCTATAATTTTTGCCCTCAATATAATGTAATATATAGTTACTTAATATACATCATATATATTTACATATAATTTACATATATTTAGTATAGAAATTATGAGGTACTAATCCAGGTGTAGTATTATAGGTAGATTATATTAGTAATATTAATAGTTATCTATGCTAATACCTCTTAAAGTAAAACTAGCTAAAATAACAATTTTATGTTATCATTAAAGCATTAACAATGGTATCTTTTAGAAATGTTTGAGTAATGTAATAAGTTATTTCTAGGCTTAGAGGAATTGAATTATATATATCTGTCATCATAAATATTTAAGCCAACTCTATAAGAATATTTTTACTTAATTCCTTATTTATATTTATATATATTTCATCAATAATATAGTAATTATATAGTTTAAATTTATGGTATAAGAGAAAGTGGAAATGTTGATAAGAATATGCCTATAGAATACAATATAGATTATTTGCAATTTTGAATGATTAGTATATTTCCTATATTATTATTAGTTAGACTTTTATATTTCCTTAAATTATGTAACATTTCAGTATGATTTATGCTTTATATATGTAAACAAATGTTGTGCTGAGTATTTTTTCTCATATCTGCATTAAAAAAAAACAAAAAAAAAAAAAAACAATTAGCAGAATACTGAAATGTATTAAGTGTGATGGGTCACCCTATATGAACATATATAACTCAGTAAAGATACCTCAGGCATACTTCACAAACACTACTGGGTAAACTCAGATATCTTAGCTAAACAAAAGCTCAACTAGAAGGATATATTTCCTACAAGTTCAGGGCAGCTTATAATAGAAGAAGAGAGAAGAATGAATATATTCTTCAAGGCTCGAAGATAACTCAAAGGCTTTAACGATGGTGATTGTAGAGATGACAAGGTAGCTATATACTGAAGAAGGAAGAAAGGAAAAGATAAAGAACTAAAAGGATATGTGCTTAAATATACTTCCTTTACCTGAGATGATAAAGAGATGACAAATGAAATAGAACCTTAAATAACTACTTCTATAATCTAAACCATCCTTTAATTCCTAATCACTGAAACCTGTAGAAGAGTCCAGAAAGGACAGGATATAATTAGTACTCGATTTGACTATGATTGCCTAACACCCTTATAGGTCTCATTCCCATTTAGTGCTAGTCTCTCGTAATATGAGTCCGATTGCCTGATCATGACCTCATGGCTGACTAGGCCAATGTCATATCATGCTGATATCTGATCATGTGGTTACTATGGGGCTGACTTCCTTTACCTAGTTAGGGCTAATAGCCAAGCCATACCATGCCATGCTAGGCTATAAGGTTATGTGACAGAGGATCATCTCCAGAGCGCTTAATATAATAGTAAAGGAGTAGAGATGGTATACTCACATGTTGACATTCTAAGCATAACATCTATCATAGCATATTATCCTAGGTACTACTGATGTGGCCACTACTAGTGTTCATAACACTATACCCCTTCTAAGGTGCATGGTCCCCATGCACATAAGAGTTAACTTTATGTCAATTCTTCAACCATCCCTGAGAGCAACTAGGACTAGTGAATAGTTTCCTTAAGCCTATAGGGGGAGTTCAACCTAACTCTATAGAGCTTTAACAGGTTGCAGGAGCATACAATAGTCATAAAAGTGATGCCCCACTGAATTAAATGGAAACCAAACTATGGAGGAAAGAGCAACTATACTTACCTCAATTCCTCCTTCTCTGCTTATGTGGTAGAGCCTCCTCTGACTTAGTAGCTTTTGACTCTGCCTCTGGATAGGCCTGCCGAAAGGTCAAGAGAGCATCGATGGGTTTGCCATTAACTAGCAGTGACTCCAAAGGTTCTTAACTACCCTTATCCTAAGAATATCTTTCCTACAGCACTAGATATTCAACCCATTTAGTCTTCCAATTATTCTGAACCTTGGCAATTTCTGAGATGAAAAAGTAGTTCTCACCCTCCTCAATCTCAGGAGTAGGAGGAGGATAAATAGGGAAATAGCCAGAGATAAAGTAGGGTTTAAGCTTGGAAATGTGGAAGACAGGGTAAATCTTCCAAGAGAAGGGGAGTTTAAGCTTGTAGTCCCAAGATCTAATAGGTTTGATAATCTCGAAGGGGCCTGCAAACTTGGTGTCTACATTGCAGGAAGGTTGTGAAGGGGTGATATCATTACACTTAAGGAGGATACAGTCACCAGGCTTAAGAGCCAGGAAGTGCTGGTAAGACTTATCATACTATGTAACCTTCTTTTGCTGGGCTTTGAAAAGACATTGCCAGATGGTGGTCAATTCTTAAGTTAAGGCTGTGCTTCCCTGATAGGTAGTGACTGTTTGAACAGTGTCAAGTAAAGGATGATATCTGAAATTGGTGAAGAAAGGGGACACCCCAGTGGAGGATGACTTAGCATTATTATATGTGAACTCTACCAGGGCGAGAAAGAAAACCTAGTTCGATTGTGCAAAGTTAACATAGGTATATAGATCAGCTTCTAGGACCTAGTTAAGCTATTCAGTTTGTCCATCTATTTAGAGGTGAGTAGTAGTGCTCTTTGATAACTTAACCCCGAGATTATCCATCACATGACCCCAAAATACTTCGTACTTGGGGTCATAGTCAGAAAAGATGTTAGCTGGCAGGCTGTGGTGTTTCCAAATCTAATGAAAAAAGATGTTGGCTATATACCTAAAGTCAACATAAGGGCTAAGAGGTATAAAGTAAGCCATTTTGGAGAAATGATTGACTATCACCTATACTTAGGTGAAGCCGTCAGAAGGAGGTAGGTCCATTATGAAATCTATGGAGATCAATTCCCACAGCCTGTAGGGTATCTCCAACAGAAGCAGCTACCCATAGGCCTTATGTCAGTGGGCTTTATCCCATTGGTACTAGTCCTATGCAGAGATATACTTGGATATATTATACTATCAATGTAGCTAGTAGAAGTCTCTATCAATAAGATCAAAGGTCTTATCTTAGCCTAAGTGGCCTACCATGGGGTGATCATGCCTTGAGAACCTTAGTATAGAGAAAAGGGAGGACATACCACAAACCATTCTACATTGGAAGGCTATCATGAACTGAGTAATATTCCTGTGGTGAGCTAAGAATGCATTAGCATTCAGGGTTAGCAGTAATAGCTTCTCTTAAGGCTTAGTAAAAGGAAGGATTGAGCAAGGTTTATGACTTCTCAATTATAGTAATATACTGTCCTTTCTTGAGGAAGAGAAGACTGAGCTCAGGTGCCCTCTCTATAGGGACGTGGTCCCTATATCTGCTTAAAGTATCAGCCATATCATTAGACTTACCTGGCTGATACACTATCTGGAAATCGATGGTGCCTAATTTCTCCATCCAACAGGCCTATCTCCTAGAGAGGAGCTGAGTAGTTGCAAAGTACTCCAGGTTCTTATTCCCTATTACTACTAGCACTGGATGAGCTATTCCCTCATACTAATATCACCATTGCATGTAAAGGCAGTCAAACACTGCAAGCATTTTCTTGTCATAGATCTTATAGTTCTACTCTATAGGTTTAAGTTTACAAGAGTGGAAAGCCAAAGGCAAACAGTGCCATCAAGAAACTGGTGCGACAGCATACCCATAAGGGCAAAGTCACTGGCATCAGTTTTAGCTTATAGGGGAGTTTGTGAGTTATGATGGACAAGGATAGGAGTAGAGGTAAACAGGGCCTTGAGGGTATTAGAGGCAGGTTGCTGCATAGACCTATAAGTCCAGGGCTAGTCTTACTTGGTCAGATTTGTCATGGGCATAGCGATCTATGAAAATCCTTATATGAAGACCCTATAAAAGTTTACCAGGCCTATAAAGGAGTAGACATCACAAACTATAGTAGGAGTTGGCCAATCTTAGATGGCTTGAATCCTAACCTCAGAGATGCTAATACCCTTGTCAGGGATGAGAAACCTAAGAAACTCAACTTTGTGGACTGCCCAGATGTACTTGGCAGGCTTGAGTGCTAACTTTTATCAATCTAAGCACTTGAGAACTTTATGGACAAGTCAGTCATGTTCTTCCTTGGTTGCGGCATAGATCAGGATAGTGTCCTGATAGATGAGGATACCCAGATCTGGGAGGTTATGGAAGATTATGTTCATCATTTCCTAGAAGACAGCAAGGGCATTGTAGAGACCAAATAGCATTACCAAGTATTCATACTAGCTATAGCGAGTGTGAAAAGATATTTTCTACTCATCACCCTTGGCAATGTAGATGAGGTTATAGCCATTTTCAAGATTGAGCTTGGTGAACTATTTCAAATTACTGATTCGGTCTTAGAGTTCACCTATAAGGGGTAGAGGATAGCAGTTTTATACAATAATCTTGTTCAAACCCTGGTAGTTAATATAAAGGTAGAGGGAACCATCAGCCTTCTTCCTAAATATGATAGGAGTACCTGCAGGGGACTTAGATAGCCTTATCTTCCCCTCCTTGATCATCTAATCAAGGTACCCATGTATGGCCTAGAGATCAGTCTCAGAGAGACTATAAAGTAGGCTATAGGCAGGAGTCGTCCTATCCTTCAAATCAATTTTGTAATCCTATTCCCGATAGGGAGGGAGTGAAGAGGCTAAATGTTTGGAGAAGACTATAGGATAGATCTGTTCCCACTTGTAATTTTTAGAGGTTAAGGAGATGGAAGGCTGCATGGAGAACTTAGCAAATTCACTAACTAGAGCCCTAGTCATAGCAGCACACCAATGACAGACAACTCCTTTATTGGCTGGGGTGTCTACCTACCTAAGCAGTCTACCACCGATAGCTTCAGTATTGGCATAGAAGTTATCATCCCATAACAATTCAAATGCTGAGGCTATATGGGCTAATAGTGTCATAAGATAGTTCTTGTATTTGGAGGAGGGAAATCCCATGAGAATAGCCTAGTCATAATTAATCTGTAGTTCATGATCCTAAAACTACTTAACAGGATTATATATGTCCACCTCTGGAGACATAGGACCAATGTTGAAGTCAGTGAGTTTGCAATGGTTGAGGACCTACATTTGCAGCTTAGGAGTATAGTACCACTCCTGCCTACAGGAACTATCCCAGGTGAAGATGTTGATCACCTAGGACCATTTCTTCTTTAGGATATAGAGCTGATCTGAAATCATAGCACCAGTGGCTACATTGTCTAACTTAGCTATAGCTGTAATCATGTGAACTTGGGGACCCTTAATCATGAGCATTTTCCAGTGAAGAGTCACTAGAACCATAATACACCTACATTGGGTAGAGCCTTCTTTAGAGGAAATGATAGCTAACATAGTAGTAGTAGTAAATATGCTCCCTAATTTCTCCTGGGAAACTTGTAGCTAGAGCTCACTATATGACAAATCTATAAGGAGGTCTGTTTAGAAAAGTAGGAGTTGGAAAAGTAGTGGTAGAAAGTGGAAACAATAGTATGTAAACAAGAGTAAAGAAAGGTGGTGTTGTTATGAACACTGGTAGTGGTCAGCGTCAAGGTACCTGGACAATGCGCTATAATGGAGGTTATGCTTATATTGTCAATATGTGAGTATGCCATCTCTACCCTTCACCATTGTATTAAGCACTCTGGAGACGATCCTCTGTCACATAACCTTGTGGCGTGACATGGCATGGTGTAGCTTTGCCGTTAGCCTTGACTAAGCATGGGAAGTTACCCCCATGGGCACATGATCGGCTATCGGCATGACGCGACATTGGCATAGTCAGCCATGAGGTCATGATCGGGCGATCGGACTCGTATTACGAGAGACTATCACAAATCGGGAGTGAGGCCTGAGAGGGTGATAGGCGATCATAGTCAAATCGAGTACTAATTGCGTCCTGTCCTTTCCGGACTCTTCTACAGGTTTTGGCGATTAGGAATCAGGAGATGGTCTAGAACAGGTCTTAGTTCTTTGTGTTTCTATTTCCTTTATCATCTCTTTATCAGCTCGGGTGAAGGATGGGATATATAAGCGCGCGGTTGTTCTTGTCTTGTTGTCTAGGGTGAGGATGGTCTAGTGGTATGGCTGTCCTGGTGTCGTTGTGCGGTAACGTGCAATGTCGTAGGTTCAAATCCTGCTCATCCCATTCCATACCACGAATTTCTGGTCGGTCGCGGGTTTTGTAGTGTAAGCGAGTTTTCCCCGACTGTGCAAGGTTCCCTAATTACTGGTTCAGTCCTTGTAAGCGAATGCGATCGATGATTACAATGGCCGTATGAAGGGTTACCCTGACGGCGCTTAGCGATGTATCGCTCCCTCTCTACTTAGGCCATCTGATTAAGTTCACACAAAGCCGTCCGGTAGAAGAGTGTGACCGATGGAAAAGAGTTTCCTTGTCTTGTTGTCTTGGGGCGAGGATGGTCTAGTGGTATGGCTGTCCTGGTGTCATTGTACTGTAACGTGCAATGTCGTAGGTTCAAATCCCGCTCATCCCATTCCATACCACGAATTTCTGGTTGGTCGCGGGTTTTGTAGCGTAAGCGAGTTTTCTCCGACTGTCCAAGGTTGCCTAATTACTGGTTCAGTCCTTGTAAGCGAATGCGACCGATGATCACAATAGCCATATGAAGGGTTACCCTGATGGCGCTTAGCGATGTATCACTCCCTCTCTACTTAGGCCATCTGATTAATTTCGCACAAAAGCCGTCCAGTAGAAGAGTGTGACCGAGGGAAAAGAATTTCCTTGTCTTGTTGTCTTTCCTTCCTTCCTTCTTTAGCACATAGCTACCTTGTCTTCTCTGCGAGTACCATTGTATGAGCCTTTGAGTTATCTTCAAGCCTTAAAGAATATATTCGTCTTTCTCATCTTCTACACTTGAAGTCTACCCTGTTCGTCATAGGAATGATATCTTCCAGTTGAGCTTTCGTTTAGCTGAGATATCTGAGTTCACTCAGTAGCGTTTGCGAAGCATGCCTGAGGTATCCTTACCGAGACTTATACGAACCATATAGGGTGATCCGTCACAGGTGTACTATGTGGCCAGCACATTTCGACCTAGGATGGGTCCTCCTCAGGTAGAACTTACAATGAAAAGAAACACAACCTCTAATCAACACCTCTAAGAAGGAAAGTAATACATGAGGGAATCATAACAGTTATAAGGGACATCAGGTTATGGCTTATTACTCATGGGTATCATGAATTATATTAGCCTCAATGCTGGCAGGCCTACCTACCAAGATTGGAACAATGGTTCTGAACACTAGCTCCTTACTAAGAAAAGCACAAAGGAAACTTCAATCAATGGACTTTAAGGAAATTTCAGTGCAACAAAAACCACTGCTTCAAACCAACTAGGTCTTAAAGGAAATAAAGCAAATACAAAGGAGAGGTAGCATGGGATACTACAAGGAAAAGGGAGGGCAAATTACACTATAGGGATATCGTCCCTATCCTTCTAGTCATCTAAGAGGTTGACCACTCTAGAGGCTGCAGATGTCTTCTTCTACTTCGAGGAGGAGCAGTTCCTATCATTATCTGCTTTCCTCTTAGTTGACAAGGTGATCTTGACAGTAGAGATGGTGAACTTCCTCGTAGAGTAATAGTCCTTAACATTATAGTGTTTTGACAGGCAGTGAAGATAGGCTCTGTTTTTCTTGGCCCACTCCTTCTTTTCCTAAGTGAGTTGAGGAAGCTTCCCTTTGTCCTAGGAGGAAGACACTGAGGGACATTTGTCCTAAGTCTTTTTAGGCTTGCAAGGAGTAGATAGGGTAGAGGTCTACTTAGTCGAATGTCCCTTATAGGACTCCTGGATAGCCGTATAGGTATCCTCCATCACTAGGCCCACTTGGACCACCCTTGATAACCATTCCATAGCTGGAGTATCATAGGTAGTCTAGGCTACTATTGCTAGGCAGAGATCCTCCTTAAGGTATTTCTCTACCCAAAACCTAAAGGCTTCTTAGTCATATTCAGTGACCTGGTTGAGTGTCTCCATGTAGGTGAGGTACAATAGGATCCCCTTTGTCTGTTGGGCATTGATAATCTGCTAAATAGCATGGGGCTTGGTTATGAAGGCTCTAAAGTAAGTCTTTACTACTTCTGTAAAATCCTCCTAAATGGTGGTCAGCTAGGTCTACCACTGAGCATTGGCTCTCCACCAGATTGCCACCATACCTATCATGTATATGGAGGCAAACCTGGTCTTGATCTATTCATGGGGGAAGGCATATACTTAGAGGGTAAAGTAGTTCTCACATTGCTTGATAAACTTCCTTAGGTCCTCTGCCTTTCCTGAAAATTTTTCCAGATCAGCAGGCTAGGGACCTTTGAACATAGCTAGAACCATAGGAGGCAGAGCAGGAGTTGATTAGTTGGAGGGAGGTGCTCACAGGGCAGTTTGCTAAAGGGCTTCCTGCATAATTTGGATAATATTACTCTCCTAAAGGGTACGAGGAGAGGTTTTATGAGAGGGAGGTGCAAAGGAAGCAAAGGAGGTAGGGCCTCTTCTCCTTGATAGTCCTGCAATAGCAGAATAAGAAGGGACTGAAGGAGGAGGAGTAGGAGAGATAGGGTAGGAGGGTAGCCAGAATAACAGGATGGCCTTACAAGGATGCAAAGGTAGGGTAGATACATAGGTAGCCTCTTCATCGAGGTCAATGGCCTCTCCTCTAGCATGGGAATAGGGAGGCAAGACTACTGATCTATACATATCCTTGTATTGGTAATATAACTCCTTCTACATCTTAGAGTCATTATTGGCCTTTATGAGGTCCTCCCTTAGTTTAGCCACATATTCCTTCTTCAGGGTATACTTGGAGGAGAGAAATTCATTTTCTGTTTTATATTTCAGAACTTTCTATTCTGCCTCTATAAGTCTAGTCTAGAGTGATACCTCAGTCTGCTCTAGGTCTTCTACTCTTGACTTGGCTTGTCTGAGAGACACTGTAAGGTTGGCGATTTGTTCATTATGGGAGGTAAGGAGATGTAAAGCCTAGTCTACTAACTACTTACAGAGCTATGCAATCTGCTTATTAAGCCCTGCAAATATCTCCTGATGAGCTTTATTTAGGGTGTTGGTATAGTCAGACTCCCTTTAGGCAAATGTTGCCCTCTCCTTTTGGATCTGCTCAATTGCAGACAGGAGCAGGTTGGTCATAGAAGGGGGGAAGACCACAGATATCTTTGGGATGGGCTTGTTAATATTATAGTGCAGGATAATGGTAGCATAAACAATTGAGGCCACATCATCCCTCTGCTTCTGGAACTCCTCCTCAGTGTTCTAAAGGGCCTATTCAAAGGGCTCTTGCCCTAGGAATTCCCTTACCTGGTAGAGGGCGTACATAGTGGTAGTGAAGTTATCTATCACTACCTTTTGGTGCTTGTTAGTATAGGCCAACTCCACTGGCTTGAGATCGATGGTAGCCTCTTCATGCATGGAGACATTTGAGGCCTAGGATTAGGTAGTCCAAACTATCTGGGCTAGGGGATTGGTGAGCTGTGTACCCATAATAAGAGCAAGAGAGGATGCATCAGGCATTGGGATATCAGAAGAGGAAGCCATCTTCCTTAAAGAATATAGTGTAGCAGATCACCCTATATAAATATATATTACTCAGTAAAGATACCTCAGGTATACTTTGCAAATACTACTAAGTAAACTCAGATATCTCAGCTAAACAAAAGCTTAACTAGAACGATATCTTTCCTAAAAGTTCAGGGCAGCTTCTAATAGAATAAGAGAGAAGAATGAATATATTTTTTAAGGCTCGAAGATAACTCAAAGGCTTTTACAATGGTGATTGTAGAGATAACAAGGTAGCTATGTGCTGAAGAAGGAAGAAAGGAAAAGATAAAGACCTAAAAGGACATGCACTTAAATACACTTCCCTTAACTAAGATGATAAAGAGATGATAAAAGAAATAGAATATCAAAGAACCACTTCCATAATCTATACCATCCTTTAATTCCTAATCACTGAAACCTGTAGAAGAGTCTAGAAAGGATACGATGCAATTAGTACTAGATTTGACTATGATTACCTAATACCCTTATAGGTCTCATTCCCATTTGGTGTTAGTCTCTCATGATATGAGTCCAATCGCCTGATCATGACTTCATGGATGACTAGGCTAATATCGTGTCATACTGATAGTCAATTACGTAGTTACTATAGGGCTTACTTGCTATACCTAGTCATGGCTAATGGCAAAGCTACACTATGCCACACCATGCTATAAGGTCATGTGATAGAGGATTGTCTCCAGAGGGCTTAACACAATGGTGAAGGAGTAGAGACAGCATACTCACATGTTAACATTCTATGTGTAACCTCTATCATAGCACATCATATAAGGTACCACTGATGTTCCCACTACTGGTGTTCATAACATTCAGAGACTATAAGAGAGAAAAATTAAGAAATAATAGTAGTAGATAAACTATTTATAGTTAAAAACACCTGTAGCAGAGAATTGAGCTGTGGTTAAAAGTAACATAAATCTGATGTAGAATATTACATCTGCAACTGGTTAGCTCCTATAGTTGAAAGTAAAAAAAGGAAGCCAATTTTTTTTTTTTTTTTTTTTACAATTGAAGGAAAATGTGGGTACCTGTTGTGGTGAGAGTACATGAATATCCTAGCACAAAAAGCACTTAGTTACTGGTTGAACTATAGACAGTGAATCTGGTGAAGTAAAGGAGAAACAAGCAAAGCTAGTAATATGAAAGAGAAGGGAGTGAAAAAAATTATAAAGCAAAGAAACTTAGCAATGTCATATATCTGATGTAGACTGCTATATACAGAACAAGCCAAAATGGCCCAAGCTTAAACTAAAAATAAATTAAAGTAATAGCATGCACTCGCAAAGAAGCAAGAAAGGTGAGCACAATGAAAGTGAAAGAAGCAATGGCGCAAGAGATGGAGCAAATAAAGAGAAGCAGGCGATGCCATGTTCCCTCCTGCCAAACGACACTGATGGAAAATGCAGACGGGACCCGTAAGAACACTATGTAGCAAGTTCATGTGCACTTCCCATATGGTCGGTATGGGAACTTATACGTATGCATGCGGTGTTTACTTTGTAAGGGTCGTAACACTGTTTCAGAAAAGGGAAAATCCATGGTTTGCACCTTGGAAAGAAAACAAGCTACTATGGAAGTTCGCGCTCCACATTTGTATAGAGCGGATATGTGGCGTTGGTAAATTTTCCACAATAATATGTGGATGCACTTACCGGCACGAACAAATATGCTGGGATACCTGTGAAATCACCTTCTAGGCATGAGTTTTTTCTGAATACAGCCCTATTTGGGGGGAAATCCCCATGTACGTGTATTTTAGGGAGGTTATCTTATGGTTCGTCGTATGTCTCTACGTAGATGCTATTATATCCTTTATATGTTTTCCCATTTCCCGGATTCCCTTTTTGGGCCAGGCTGGGCGTCCGTGGGGAATTAGCTATTTGGGGGCATGCGGCGATGGAGAAGGACGGGATGGAGTTGCAATGGCACTATGATGGAAAAGTTAGTTGGTACCGGGGAAATATGATCGACGAGGTGGATAGTCCGTTTGACATGACCTTAGGGAAGTTTTGGAAAGCATTTTGGGGACATGTACCTGGCATTGGGGCGGCACTGAGATGGCACTATGGGTCGGGGAGGGTGGTGTGGCATCTAGTGGCATTCCAGGAATAAAGGAGGCGAAAACCCAAAAGGAGAAGAAAAAGTGTGCTGATTGTCTCCCTCCTCCTGCTCAGAAGGCTCTTACTTTATACAAAAGCTCTCCTCCATCTTGATACCCAGAAGTCCATCGAAAAGACCGAAAAAAAGAAGAAAGACAGAAACAACCAGAACAAAATAGCAGACCCACAATCCTTCCTGCCTATGCACCTTCCCTTAGCCTTTCTGCTCCTTATTGCCAACAAGCATGTCCCACTCTCTGCGACTAACCAACGGGAATATACTCTTACAAGGAATGTCCTCTAGAGAGGAGGAGGAGGGATGCGGGATTCATGCATTTAAAGGCTAGCCTCTACGGTGGAGTAAAATAACAGTCAGATTTTATCCTCCTACTTCACATTTTCGTCTTTTGTCTTGTGTGTTTGCGTCTTTAGACTTTGTGCCTTTCCTTCGTGTGAAGGATTGTGTGCGCAATTCGCCAGCACTTGGGGCAAGTTCTGGGTGCCGATTCACCTCGTTACCACTGTTTCAGGAGTTTCTCGCATTACTGCAACCTTTTAAATCTTCCCCCCAATACCTTTTCGAGTACCTCTCATCTCTTACTTGCATATTTGGAGCTGTCTATTTTTTTCTACCTTTGTCTTGTTCCTTCGTAAGTGTTGTGGATACACGTAGATAACAAGTGATTAATCTTTTTTCTGAGTGGGAGACGGGAAATTTTTCGTAAATAGCCCAATTTTATACCCACTTTTTGAGTGCGTCAAAAGATGGGAAAATCCGACAAAGTTTGGGAGTGGAATGATAGATTTCTTCGTCGTCACCGTCACGATGGGAAATGGTGGTGGCCAGTGGGAATAATTATAGAAGTTTGCGGTCCAGCTGGGTGGGGGATACAAAGCGGATGAAAGATGGGAAGCACACCGTCACGATACGGGATGTTGGTGGCTAGTGGGAATGATTGTAGACGTTTGCGGTCTAGGTGGACGAAGGATACAAAGCATATGAAGGATACAAAATACGGAATCGGGGTTTACAGCATGTAGAGAGCTAAAACTTACGAATTAGTAGAGAAATAGGGCCGTGGCATATTAAATAGTTGGTCATGGGGCCCCAGACATTTTTCACTTTTCCTTGTGGGATTGAAGTATCTTGCCGTAAAAGAAAACGAGCTGTACTCGACCTCAGCTTGCGACTCCGCACTTGCGTGCACTACTCGTGTCCAGCAAAACAACTTAAAAAACGATCCCGTCAGGCAAGGGTCAAGACCGAATCAGACCATTTGTTTAACAGTACATAATAAGATATTTATTTAGTAGTAATCAGACTATTTGTGCGACGCTAATCAAATAATCTGATGCCGTCTTAACCCTTGCCTGACGGGATGTTCTTTTGCCGGTCACGAATAGAGAGGTCTGCCCAGGCACGATTAGTAACCTCCGACAAGGTATACAGTACTTGATCAGAGATCGAGAATACCACTCTCCGAGAAATTTTGCTGGGCATGCATTAGCGTGTGCGGCTGATATATCTTGGCGCTTGTACCACATACACGAATCATGAACGAAGGCACAGAAAATCATAAAACAGAGAAAAGAAAAAGGTGAAAACAGCTACTGTAATGCTCATCAGCATCGTCATCCTCATCCTTGCTTTTTCTTTTTTTTCCCCTTCTGCATTGTTGCCAATACGTCGAGCTCAGCAAAACCCAGGTATTCCTTCTCCAAAGCACAAACCTCTAGTAACGCCTTTTCAACTTCCTAATTTTTTTCACCTTAGCATCCCACTCTTCCGCTTTTGTTTGAAACTGCTCTGGTGTTTTATAGTTCTTTTCCGACCCCGCACCACCGCGCCGAATACAGTTCTGCTAGCGGCGAAGACACGCTTCTAACGAGTATCGCTACGATTAGCTTTCAAAGAGTACAAGTCTCTACACGGAATTGTTGATCATCAATTCCAGCGAAATTCAATGCAAATTCTACAATTTCCGACATCTTTCGAGGCCTTGCTAGGCGTCACTCTTAAAGATCATGATGTGGGGTTTGAAGATCACGTCGCTCGGCGAATCATATGTGATTATTTAAGCGCCAAGATATGTCCATCACACACGCTAATGCATGCCTAGCAAAATTTCTCGGAGAGTGGTATTCTCGATCTCTGATCAAGTACTGTATACAGCAATATTTCTGGTAATTCCAATGCTTTCGTCGCGGGCTGAAACTATTGGAAGTACGGAATCATCAGAATTGAGAGGTGTCACTGCATGAACAAAGTGCAAAACAAATTTGAGTAATCAAGGTGGAGGAAGTCCAGCAATCGACAAGCTGAAAACTAAATATCCACGTAACTGACGACAAAAATAGCCCATTAGAGCAAAAGTAGCCTAGTTATTCCCCATCTGACCTTACTTTTTCAGTAACTTTTGCGCCAACCCTCGCCGGAAACTGAAATTATTAGAAGTATGGAATTACATCCATGCATGCTTTTTGCCCTGTATCCTCCTTGGCTGCTGGAAACGATAGAACCATCAGAAGTATAGATTTATCAGAAGGTGGAATTATCGGAAGTATTACTGTAATTGGGTGGGTAATTGGTCGTGAGGGTGCAGCGTATAAGTTAAGGTCCTCACGTTTGTCTTGGCAGTTCCTGGTACTTGGCAGCAGGACAATAAGTGACGGCGTACCATCCGATTGATAATTTAGAATTCTCGGCAACAAGAACGGCGAAGATTATTATTATTAGAGGGATCCAGTAGCTCAAATTCCTGCAGGTTTAAAGCGCTCGGGATATAATCGGAAATGCTTCGGGGTGCATGTAGTTGCTTTTTCGCGTGTTTTACGTCGCCGATTTAACAAATGAAAGTTGTCACTCGCTTTAATAGGGAGGTTTCGCAGATTTTTCGTGACTTCGTTTATGCCTTCTAGTGAACAAGGGAGTTATCCCAGGGGGTCCAATAACTTGCGGTTATCATCATACGGCCCCTCGGAAACAGTATGGTGCAAACCTTTACCGATGTGGGTGGGCCGGTTCCTTTGTTTAGGCCTAAAGTTACGGCACTATCTCATAACTTCCGAAATCATGAAGTACATGTAGTTCGTGAATTCGGAGGTTACATCTACATTTTACTAGACTTGTTACTAGTGTGAAGACTAATGTAAGTTAATGGAAGCCTAATCTGCTTTCGTTCTAGCGCTGCGGTCGTAGCTGTGGATACGAAGTTACGAACGAATTTACAAAAGCCTGCGAAACCTCCCTATTAGAGGCTTTTGACAAAATAAAAGCAAGTTTAGGGTCCATAGCGAGGTAAATTACTAGCTAAAGATGTAATAACTCTACTTTGAAGTTATGTGATGTATCGATTCTCACAAGAACTAATTACAACTCTTGCTAGTTTACATTTTCACATTCTTTTATCGATTGTTTACCCCCTTACCAAACGCGTAAATAACCCCTGTTAACTGTAATTTCAGAAATCCTGCAAGCTCCGGTTGTAAATACATTCGAATCTGACGAGGAACCCGATATGAGAGAAAGATAAGCAGCTGAAGGTTCGGAAAATTATAAGACCGCGGTGTGGACGGTAGTGTGGTTAGGGGCTTGCACTCGATCGGATAGAGACGAAACTTCTTTCCGTAAACCGTCACGTGTGTTGGAGGGTACTCGGTCACGGTTTGCGATGACGTTATTGGGGCTTCTTTTTTTTTTTCCCCCTCCTTCGAGGGCTTCTTTCACTATAGGGTTTCAATTTGCAGATTGTTTTTTCACCGACTATCTTGGTCTATCTTGGCGCATTTTTGCTCTAGTGCATAAAGACCTGTTCCATTGCATTTTCTTTGACCTCTATTGTAGTCGAATAAATGTTTCTGTTCCTCCTCCAACAAGATCTTAATTGCGGACAATAAAATCAAATGAGATCTGGCCAGTAACTTTCCAATCCCCGAATTCTGGGCATATTTCTCGTTGAATAGGAGCATTTTAGTGTTATGGGAATAATCTGTTGGTAACGGCTTATAATACATTAAAAAAATCTTAAACCGCAAAAGCCAAGAATTCATTCACTTGCCTTCGACCACTGCATGCGTGGAAAACTCTTGCTGTTTTGCAAACCCTTAGAGAACCCATCGCCCTTCTACCTATATTGGAGAATCAAGAGATTTTTCACTAGAAATAACAATGACAAATCTTGGGCATGATCTTAGAACAGATCATTACTAAAATAGATGTTTAGTTCTAATAAACTTTATTGTTGTGTGGTACTCAGTAATTGTTTGTTAAATGTTATTAGTAGTTATTATGTTTTTAGCCTTTGAGAGTTTCTTGTATTATACATTTTTATTTTTACCAACTATTTTCATATAAATTTATCTTTCTACTACTTATTTTTTTCAGTAATTACGTCAACCTACCTTAGAATATTCTGGTGGAGTCTATCTATACATATAGACAGACTCCACCAGATTCTCTTTTAGCAATATTATAGTTGAATAAATATCAATATTCCTTGTACTATATAATAGTATCTGATAATAGAGATTCAATATATATTAGAGGTTTAAATCTTCAATTTACATTTTTTTTTTCTTTTTTTTTCACAATAACATTAGTAGAAATATACTCTAAAGATACCTTAAACATTACTATATATAAAACTTTTACTATACACCTAACCCTAAAGATAGTGAAAATAAAGGAGTATGTATATTTATTATTAAAAAATATTTGAATACCTTGTTATAGGTAATAGGAATGTGTTCATCATCAGCATGATACATATCACATTTCCAAAGCTCTAAATCCTCTTTACTTTATGTGATTGAGAACTTAATACCAAAACTTTTAGTTTTCGAATTTCACTACATCATGAAATAAGAAAATTTGGAACTTGGATAGAGTTTGATACACTAGGGACAATTTATCTTTGTTCAAGATATATTTCTTCTCAGCCTACCACTTACATTCTTCTACCACCCCTTACATATTTTAAAAACTAAGTAGTGTCTATTATATCCTAGATTACACATCATATATGAAGCTATACTTTCCCCTACATAGGTAGAAATAATGAATGATATAAGTATAATAATAATATAATTCTTGCTAGTTATATAGCTATATCATTGGAATCCTTAATATGATAGTTCCTACTATAGTTAATTTTATAAATAGAAGCTAACAAGAATATAGAATTATTATAGAATATTATGAATAATAATAACTAGCGACAATAACATAATCAAAAAAACAATAGCCTTAGAGGACATTATCAAGGAAGGTAAATGTAGTACTTATACTAGTGTCACTATAAATACTATTTATGAATCACTAAGTAAGATTGAGAAAAACTAAGAGAAATGTAATAAAAAACTCAAGAAGTAAATCAAGTACCTAAATATGATTGTAACTGTTTATAACTCAGCCCTCCTTAGCTACTACCTAGCTAATATTCTAGCTTAGGGACATATTTATATATGTATAAGTTATTACAACTTGTCAAGGGAATTTAAGATCCTTGCACTTACTACTTATAGAAGATTTATCTGAACTACACTACTACCCTTATTTCTACTAAGAGATAATAATCTCTACTAATTTTAATATTACTGAGGTCAGTCTAGTCAATATATAATATGTAGTCAATTGTATATTACTACTTGCTGAGGCATATATTAAACTATATAGTACTACAATTTAAAATATCAAGTAATAGTCAATTGTATGTACTACATAGTAATATAATATTAGTATGTATCCTTTTATACTGTAATAAGATTGACACTACTATCAAAAAAATCTATCCTAATTCCACCATGTTTAGGAATAATTACTCAAGATATATATCATGTACAATATGTATTATACTTGTATATAACTGTCTAAACTAAAGCTAATATAGTATAAAGGGGAACTAAAACATTTTACAAGGGAATCACCCTTACTAAAACTTGTAGGTAGCTATACAAGGAATATGACTATACTAGTATATAAGCTTTATCACTTATTATTACTATTACAGGCTTCTTTACACCTTCATACTACCCCTTATATTTTTAGTACTTAGCTATTAGTATTTCATATCAACAAACATCGTGACAATGTTACAACATTCACATCCTACATCCCCCCCCCTCTGATCCTATCCTACCTAAAGCAAGGAGAGAAGTAGCTTGACTCAGATATATTGTCACCTTATTTATAATTTTAACCTTCTATAAACCCATCAATGAAGATAGAGAACTAGTCACTAATGCCATCGATGTAAATGTTGTAGTTATTATAGTTCCAAGGTTCTATAGACTTTGCACAATGATAGACAAGTACCCAGAATACAACCAGTAAGTGTTATACATATCACCACTACTAGGCTCTGCCTAACAAGTGTGGCTCTACCTTATAGGACTTATATATGACACCTCTAGTATGCAACTACAGAGTGATGATCTGTGGCTAGGCTATATCTTTGGGACCATACATGATTAGAACATTAGCACATTGTGCAAGGACTTAATCACCCTTGTGGAATGGGCAGCCTGACTAATCTAGCTAGTCATCCTAAGAGGACATGACACATTAGAGGTTATGGTAAGCTATTGCTCATATATTACTAATCATTACCTGTATGAGATCTAGACTCTTCTAGGCTGTGCAAGAATGAGGATTGGTGATCAGAAAGTTAGTCATAAATGATATATTAGGTTCTATTTCCTTCTTTCTCCTTTGTCATCTATGAGTCATTTCTTAGGTTAGAAAGGATTATAAATATCAAGTATATTAGATGTTGCTTTATCTTTTCCTTCTTCCTTCTTTAGTATCAAGAGTAGCAACAAGTCTTAACAATATATTTCACTTTACTCTTGTAACTTTATTACTTTCACTCTATCTCTTAGTAAATATAGTAAAGATCTTGTTTAGTTGAGAAGAATAAGTTGAGATATCTGAGTTCACTTAGTAATACTTATAGCTTTATACATGTAAGGTCTTTACTGAGCTTTTTCTGCCTCCTGAGATATGTACTATTAATAGTAGTCTATATAGTGACCAAATAACTTAAATTCTTCTCTACTACACTGCTGTCCCTTATTGCCTCTGTGAAAAAGATTTAGGAGGCAGTCACTGCCCTATCTACTAGCTAATAGTCTCTCAAAATTCACTTTAATGAACTTGAGGCTATCACTACCTACAACCTAACTGCCATGGCCTCCGCCAAAGTAGGACCTACTGAAGTCAGCCTCACTCTCTCTGATTCTATTATGAAGCTATGATCAGAAACCTATAAAATAGCCAAGGTAGTGGAGAACATTTCATCCTCCCTTACCTCATCTACTTCTGCTGCAGCACAGGTAACACCCCCCACAACTGACAATACCTGTGCTCAGGTTACTAAGAAAAGTAAGGGTAAAGCCTTAGCTATGCCATAACAACTGACTGCTACAACTCCTCCTACCCCCAAGTATTTAACCAAATAGGAGCAAGAAATCTTTATTAACCTGGAGGGAGAAATTTCTAAATTCAACCCTATCGCTATAAGGGATACTATCAACTCTGCCTTAGTTAAGAAGAAGGCTCCCTATACCTACTATATCAGATCTGTCTACAAGGCTAGATCCCACAAAGTATTCTTCTCCATTATGGAGAATGTCACCACCTAATAGGTACTTGCCTACAAGCTGACTATCAAGGAAGCTATATGTAAGTTCTTCCCTACCACTACTAGCCTATACTAGAACTTCCTTTATAAGAAGTACATCATGTACAACATACTAACCGCTGTCCTCAACACCTTATAGTTCGAACATATATCGCTTATCTAGAAGAAAATTACGATATACAATTATGGTGTTGTCCTCATATAAACCCCTCTCTAGCTCACCTCTAAGGATAAGCTTGTTGGCAAAAATACCTCTTCTATTATCATCATAGTTATCATAAATATCAACCAATATCAGATGCATAAGGACTAACCATTCTCAATAAGAGTCACCAGACTGACCCCTACAATGCCTTTTCTAATGCTATATAGTACTCCCACTGCTACTACCTCAGTCATCACAAACTGAAGTCCACCTTTCCCCCCTATTACCAGCTCTATACAGGCCCTTATACTATCTTCAAACATTACTGTAGTGATACAGAGTGTAAACCCAAAGGATGACAATGCAAATATACAGTACTTGAGTGTAGTAACTACAATGCTGCCTACCCTGCCACTGACCCATTCTATCCTATTTACCTAAGAGCCTTAGCTGATAATAACAAGTGAGTAGAGAATCTGTGTACTATGATAGAAGAGGGAATAGAGACTTAGGGCCCCTCAGTATTTCATTTCTTTCCTACTTTTATTTTTTCATTAATGTAAGTTTCATATATGTTTAGCCTTATGATTGAGTTATCTCCTTTGTCTTTTCTCTTTTCTTTTTCTTTAGTTAGTATTCTTTACTCTTCCCCTGATCCCATCTAGTTATTATAAGGTTCACCTTGCTAGAGATGGGAAAGGGGTTCCCTAGGCTTTTCTTTTATTTCTTGCTTAAGTCTCTCTATTGGTTTTACATGCTAGGTTGCTGGGTTTTCCACCGGTCACATTTTTTTCTAGATTTTTCATTACTCCCTGATACTTATTAGTTTCTACCCCATCTCTTCTTTAGTTTATTGTGTGTAAGCAAGGAGGATTTAGGAACTATATATATTTTATCTTACCTTTGTAGACTGCATGATACCGACCTTAATTTAGATATCTTCTACCTCCTTTATAGCTTAGACTAGCTGCATGAGGAGGTTCTTTTAGACAACCCCTTTTGTATTGTAAAGATAAAATAAAATGAATTACCCCCCTACCCCTCCTTATTATCACTATCACTGATAATAATACAAAGTATATATCCTCTATAGGTTTATCATTCTTACTAAATCTACATACTTTAAAAATATATCCCCTTTAATTTAGCTACCAACTGTACTAACTGATAGGATTTAGATATCATAGTGTCAATGCAAGAACTCTTCTATTTATAATATATATACTAGTGTACATAATATATAAAACTATACTTATATCTAAGAAGACTACAAGTTATAAGGAAATCTATATGATGTTAATTTATCTAACTACTATGGATAGTAGACTGTATCAAATATATTATTCCTATACTTTATCTAAGATAAACTACTAGCAGAAGCTAGTATAGTTGAGGTATTCATTGTCACTATAGGAAGTATAGAATTCCTGACTACTATAAATTCATAGAGAGTTATTTTACATTATTATATAGGATTTTTATTATCTTGTCTTTTTCAACTATTTTTCTCATAACCCTATACTACTAGTTAATGTAAAGTTTACCTCATTCAATTTTATTATTAGGATATATATATTTGGTAACTATCTTCAGTTTTTTATCTTTTATTTATTATATCTTACCCTTGGTATTACTAGATGCTACCCTTATAGACCTTCTTAAATAAGGCCTAGACTGTATATCTATTAGCTATTTTCTTTTATCTCTTTAACCTTTACCTTTCTTTTTTTCAATAGGGGGATATTCTTTAGGATAATATAATTATAGAATATAAAGGGACTATTTAGAAGTTATCCAGTTATAGTTTACTTTTATTATTAGTTACAGGAAATACAAATAAACATTATGATTATTACTATATCTATATTATGTATAAAAGTAATAAACTTGTAGAATCTATTATATAGTGAACTATAATATACAATAGCTAAAGTTAATAATATAGAAATTAGTAAGAGGAGAGAGGAATGTAAAGATATTTCATATAAACAATATTGAGGATAAATAACAGTGGCAGTAAATAGTAATTAATCACTATTAAATATATAAGGAGCCTTCTCTAATAAGTTTAATTACAATAAAATCACTAATCCATATTCTCTTATCTTTATACTAATTAAACATAAACTCACAATGTAAAAAAGTCTCTATAAGAGTATTATAGAATATAATATATTGTAGGTAAAGACTATTCAAAGGATAAAAACCTATCAATAAAGAAGAAAATAAAACTGTTAAGGAAGATTATACTAAGGCTATATAGATGAATATAACTAGATCAGTTAACTTAAAATCATACCTATTTATAATTTCCCTTCTAGAAGGAATGAATATATTAGCTAAAATATTAGTAGCTATAGAAGGTCTTACTTTTAATGATTTTATTAAGAAGTATCATTGGGTATTCTTTTGAAACACTATTGGAATACTTAAAAGTGTATTATGTAAAGCAAATTTTGGTATTAAGGGAGGTAAATCATATATGAAATCAGGTTTTCTTAGAAATCCTTAACTTTAGACTAGGAGTCAATGATCTATGGTGTTTTACATGCTTTTAAGCACTCTTGGAATATTCAGTGACTTAGTCTACTTCAATGGCTTAGTATCCCTTAGTATTTGACATAATAATAAATATCCTATAAGAATATCCTCTGCTAGACTGCACTTCATTCCAATAGCTAGAGTTTACTGTATATGTGGAGCACACAGGAAGAGAGGGTACTTTATGTATCTATAAAGGTAAATAAAATAAATAGCAAATTACTTCAATGCTATAAGAAAATAGCAACATTATTCAAAATGCCAAAAATGCCAATTATATCACAGCTCATATACATGGTGAATATATCAATGTTGTTCCCCAGTCATCATGTACTTGCTGATGCAGCAGTGCTAAAACACAAAAGAACAGAACTCGAAAAAAATGGATCCTGCACTTGACATGTCACCCCATGGTTTATGTCTATACTTATCCAAATCAATTTCACAAAGTTATATATGATAATGTACACATGCATTATTCGCCCACCAAGATTGTGTGCTTGAAACACCACGTTTTCAGCCTTTGCAGCCGTGAAGCGCTTTTGAATGGTTTTTTGCACTGTAATTTTGATATATTTTTCCTTGGCCTTGTTCTTTCGTGAGTGCCTAGACAGTTGGCCGTTGGCTATGTCCGACAATCGTAGATAACACGTGATTGATTTTTTTTTTTTTTTTTGAATGGGAAAAGGAAATTTTTGGCGAAGAGCCCAATTTTACAAGCACTCTCCGAGAGCATGAAAGGATGTGTGAATCCGACCAAGTTCAAGAGCGGGATGATAGATTTGATCATTGTTACCGTGACGATGGGAAATGTTGGTGGCCATTGGGAGTGGTTGTAGAGGTTTGCGTTCTGGTTGGATGAAGGATATGGACAGATGAAATATACGGGGCAGGTGAAGGATACTAGATAAAGAGTTAGATTTTACAGCCGGTACAGAGCCAAAATTTAAGAATTGGTCGGACAGTTGGGCGGTCATATAATAGACAGAAGGCAATGGCAATTTAGATTTTCACATTTTCTCATGGCATTGAAGAATTTTGTCATAAAAGAAAACGAGCTGCACTCGACCCTCGCTTACGGCTCAACAATTATGCATACTATAGAGGTATACTTAAGCACAATTAGTAACCTCCGACATAATATATAATTGGGTGGGTAATTGATCACGACGTGGGTCCAGTGAACATATGTATGTAAGGTTTGCTTCTTGATCTTTCGATTCACCTCCATCTTTGTTTCTCCGTTTGCTTGTTACAAGACCTCGCTTCGAACCAACTACCAAAGCCACACCGCTCATTCTTATTTTGCTATTTGAAGCCTCCAGCTTCCCTCACATGTGTTTGGTAGCGATCGCCAGACCCTTGTAGCGATCAATTGCCCTCGCAACTATATACCTTTTCGGGGGATACTAATCTCAGCGGTTCTACCTTGAAAAATCTCATAATCTCGGGTTTGGTGTTAATCTAAACTAGTTACTATACGACGGATTTAGCCATCTGTGCATTCAAGAAACACGAGGTGTGTATCTTTTAGCTATTATTTTATTGATTATTATTATTATTAATATTTTCATTACCTAACATTATTATTGCTATTATTATGATTATTATGATTATTATGACTATTATGACCATTATGATTATTATTATTATTATTATTATTATTATGATTACTATTATTATTAACATTACCATTATTATTATCATTGTTATTGTTGTTGCTGTCATTTTTTCGACAGACCTTGCGAAACACACCGTCCAGAATTTCCTCTGAAGCATTATTAAGCCGTCTACTAAGGGCGCGTTCGACTAAAACACCGTTTTGAACCGCTGTTTTACTAAGGAAAACGAAGCTTCCTCAAAGCAACATCACGTCGAGCTTTTGACTATTCATCGTTCGCCCTTCCTCTAACATCATAACCGCGTCACATAAAAAAGTGTCGAAACGCAACGCTTACCGCCTCTATAATTCTCTGGAAAACATAACGTAACAACATATTTCGCTCTCTCAACTGCCTATCCTCCCATCAGCGCCGATGTCGGGTACGGCTCTTTTGCAATATAAAGCCCCGCATTTGCACCTGCAAGGTAGCCAATCGTAAGAGGGGTTTGCAGAGAAAGGATGTTATTTTTTTGTGGAGCTATGACTGCTGCGGGGGTGAGGTGGCCTTCGGGGGCGATTCCGAGGTCACGATAGACCGTGTTGCCAGGAAAAAGTAGGTAGGAGCTACTTTTTCGAAAATAGCGTTTTCACCCTGAAAACGCTGTTTCTATTTTGCATACCGAACAGACCACCGTTATCAGAAACGGTATGTTAGGCAAAAACGTAATCTTAGGGTTAAAACGGCGTTGCATAGGGCAGCCAAACGCGCCCTAAAACAGATATTGTCATAAAATACGGAACGCGTGAGGCCTTTTTATTGCTGTCCACGTGCGGATATACGAAATGGGGGTGCTCGTTACCATAGCTGCCTTCAACTCCCGCCTAGGCCTTTATTCTTACAAATGAGACCACGGTCACTCCGCCGTGGCACAACAATCTTTGTCTGATAGAGGAGGGAGAACGAGTACATATATAGTCCAATCTTCAACCTCTTCGCTTGCAGACCATCGGCATTTCTATTCCACATCTTGACCCTCACCTCGTTTTTCTGCAGGTATAAGTTGAACAATTGAAATCGGTCCGGCTCAACGTACACATACAACAAAGGCAGCTTGCACATACTTATTGACACATGATGGTAAACTATATCCTCCTTCATACCAGGGAATCGGATCAGGCTTCCATCAATGTTCAAGAGCATCCGGATCATCGATTAAAACTTATTGTTGCTTCAATTTTCTCGACTGCGCTTGTAATAATAGCGCTTTTAGCCCGTGTCGTCGCGAAAGTCTTTATTTCTCACACTTTTGGTTGGGATGATATCACAATGTGCATAGCAACCGTGAGTTGCCACTTCACTGGAAATAAAACAAATATACTAACAATGCAATAGGTGCTTGCAATTTGTTTGATGATTGGGAATTGCATTCGTTTTAGTCTACCCAGTCAATAAAAATCTGCAATTATACTAACATGACTGTAGTCACGAAATTTGGGGTTGGATTGAGGATTCAGCAGGTTTCTGAAGACAATTTATCACATGTTATGCAGGTAAATCAGAATCATCTTATATATCAATGCCGCTGACATCCACAGATAGCGCAAACCCAAGCACTATTTTATCAACTCGCTCTCTGGAGCGTTAAAATTTCGCTTTTAATATTCATTCGGAGGTTTTTCGGGTTAATTTCCAGATCATTCAATCGTATAGTCTTAGCACTAATAATCTTCGTTTCTATCCACTCCATTATTAATATATTTATACTTATTTTTCTGTGCCGCGTATGGGATAACTTATATTTTGCCGAGCGGAACAAGTGCCGTGGCATGATTTTCTTAATTCCCCACGTCGTCCTAAATTCCGTAACAGATCTCATCGTTACACTCTTACCGATGCCATTCCTCTACAGATTAAAGGTATCCAGAAGGCAAAAGATAATGTTAATTTTTTTGTTCGGATCTGGAGGAATGTGAGTTATCGTTTAATCCGTGCTCATGGTCAATGACCGATTTTATAATAGAGCCATTATCTTAAGTATACTCCGCGCGGTCGACTTTGTTCGCATTGCTCGGACTAACTATCTCTGTGAGTTTCCGTGTGATTTTTGATATATTAACGATTAACTATTTCAAGTGGAAATCGAAGTCCATATATGGTCACTGTAAGAATTCGTTCTCCCTTTTTGGATGTAGCACTTATTCGTTAACACATGACAGCCTTGAAATCGATGTCGCAATCATTTGTGGTTCCGTGTAAGCGATATGCAACAGATAAATACAGGAGATCCCTTCACTAAAATTAATAGAGTTTCAATCAAACCGATATTCAACCGCTTTTTTTCCAAATTTTCCGGGTCGGACAATGGAACGAGGAGTACACCGCCGGGTATATGGACGGCTGCTGCTGCATTTCCAAACCGCACTACATGGTCGTTGCAAACATTGGAGCCGGTTACTGGCAGGCAACAGATTGAGGCAGCAGTTGGTAATGGCTCGCAATTGAGTTCAACCACTACATGATTGGGATCGTGGTTGTTTATTATTTATTTATTTATTTATTTATTTATTTATTTATTTATTTATTTATTTATTTATTTATTTATTTTATTTCATTGCTTTTCTTTTCTTTTCTTTGCTTTTCTTTTTTCTTTTTTTTTTTTTTTTTTTTTTTTTTTTT
>JABYPW010000183.1:0-34123 GCA_016880775.1 Phymatotrichopsis omnivora | reverse complement strand
GTAGAGAGCTAGTTAGTTGGGGGGGTAGGCCTTAGGGTGCTCAGCGATTGCCTTTTCTTTCTCCTGGAATGGCCTGACCTCTGGGTGTCCTTTGTTCGATATGGGCCATAGCCTTTGGGGGGGGGGGAGTTTGTATCGACTCATGGTGTTGGTGCCTATATCTTCCTTGATGGTGTGAATCATGGCATCGATTTAGAGCATTCTTTTCCTTCAGTGCTGTCCCTCTGGTTCCACTTTCCAGGTTAGGGCTTTTGGGGACTTTGGTCAGTTCTGGTTTCTCTCTGGTATAGGAGGGAGCTGGTGGAAGTTGGGGTGCTTCGGTTCTATAGTGAGAAGACAGGCTCTATAGTTGCACTGGTATCTTTTGATCTGGAGTTCTGCAGGCCATAATATTGCTTCTATCAGAGACTTTCAGTTGTTGGTGCTTCTCATCATACCGTATGCCCATTTTGCACTTGCCGAGATGCATTGGTCTAGGGTGTTTAGGGCTTTCTAGGTGATGTTGTATGGGTGGAATGTGTCAGCTCCATAGAGAATGCTAGGTAGGATGACCGCTCTGACCAGTTTCAGTGCCATGGCTAGGTTGAGGCCTTTTCCTCCTGAGGTCAGTCTTGAGATTCGGAGTAGGGTGCCTTGCGCGGCTTGGGCTCTATGTTGGCAGTGGTGCAGGATTCCTTCCGTTTCATGGAGGATGATTCCTAGGTACTGTACTATTGTCTGGTGCTTAAATTCCTGGTCCTGGATTTTTATGGTAGGTAGGTATGTCTCGCTGCCTGGGCTGACATGTTGGAGTTCTGTTTTCCCTTTGGATAGTGACAACTTGAGATTTCCCAGTACTTCTTCGAATCTGTTCCTAAAGAACTCCTCAATTTTCCTGGTGCTTTCCTCAAAATTGCCCCCTTCAGGTAAGATACACAGGTTGTCTACATACATGTACATTTTGAGTGCCCCGCTGTCTCTTGTCAGCTCTGCCACGTATATGTTAAATAGGAGGGGGGAGATTGGGGATCCCTGGGGGACTCCGGTTTGGATTTTCCTGTAGGAAGACCTTGATCCTCTGTCCATGAAGGCCAGTTGTCGATTAGAGAGGAAGGATGCTATCCAGTTCTGGATGTACTTGGGGGTATCGTTTTCTCCTAGGATTTCTAGGAGCTTGGTTTTATCGACCCGGTCGAATCCTTTTTCGATGTCCATGAAGAGGAGTGTGACCTTCTTTCCTCTATTCTTTGTGTCTCAGATGTCGTGTTTGAGGGCAGTTACTGCATCTATTGTGGACCTCCCTAGGAGTGCACCGTATTGATTTTTGGATATCATGTTGTTGTATATGGCGTATTGGGAGAGTCTGAGGGTGATTATTTTTTCCGCTATTTTTGCGAGGGTGTCTATCAGGAATATGCATCTGTAGGTGTTTAGTGATTCGTAGCTGGGTTTCTTTGGTTTTGGGATGGCTATTGCTAGTGTCCTTTTGAAGGCTGCGGGGTGTACTCCATGTGGCAGGAGCAGGTTCAGGAGGGCGGGGAAAATGTTTGGGGACATATCGTGCAGGCTTTTCCATAAGTTGTACTAGATTTTGTCTAGTCCTGGGGCAGTCATATTGGCTGTGTTCCTCAGGGCATAGCTTACTTCTTCTGGAGTTACTGTTTCTGAATCATCCAGTTTATCCAGTGCCAGGACCTGGGACTGTTCTGGTTCTAGAGGGAAGGAGTGGTCTATCAGAGCTTGGCCCTCTGATCTGGTGTGGTAGTTCTATTGATTGGAGGCAGGGGGTAGTCTCTGGCTGGTCTTGTGTACTTGAGGGCGGTCCAGAGGTATCTGTTATTTATCTCAGCCAGGAAGTCGTTCTAGTGGGCCTTTTTGGTGTCGTAGAGGAGTTTTTTGTATTCGTTCTTCTTTTTCTTTAGGGTTTATTGCTTGTTTTGGTTTTCCTTGTAGGCCTTTAGGTTGTATCTAGCCTTGGCTACTTCTTTTTTCTTTTGGGTGAGCTCGCTTGTCCACCAGGCTTTGGCTTTGTCTTTGATCATTCTTGTCGGTAGGGCGTTGTTAGCTTTTATTGTTTTCAGGAGGTTATCTTTGTTGGTTTCCAGCTATCCATCCAGGTTTTTGGGGTTGAAGTCGGTTGGCTTCCAATCTTTTTGGTTTTCTTTTATTTTTTCCCAGTGTGCTTTTGCGTAGTCTAGGCAGACCTTTTTTCTTTTGCTGGTTCCTGGTTTAGAGAGGGTGATCGCTATTACTTCGTGGTCACTGTTTGTTTGATCTTGGTCTAGGTATATTTGCTAGTTGATTTGCCATTCTGTGGCCATGGGCGATAGGAGGGCTAGGTCTATTGTAGTACTCTGTTGGTTGTGAGAGCCTATTCTTGTTGGGGTATCGGGTTCATTTAGGAGGTAGTAGCCTTGCTCGTACACTTTATCTACCATTGGTTCAGCTCTTTCAGTTTCTTTTCAGCTGGTAGGCCCCCACCAGGGATGATGTAGGTTGAAGTCCCCTAGGACTAGGTTCTTGTTGGGGGTGTAGATTTCATTCCAGTCTTGGTCTTGTTTTTTTGTGGCCAGGGGGAGGTAAATGTTTGTTATGTCTAGGTAGTTGTGTTTGTTTAGGAAGAGTGTGACGACTTGCTCGTCGCCTGCTTTGTTTCGTATTAGGAAGGGGTCAATTTTTGCACTTTTGCTCACGTATAGGGCCACTCTAGAATGGGTGGTTTTGCTTAGGTAGAATTGGTAGAAGCTTCCATACGCCGGGGGGGCATTGTCAAAGGTGGGAGGTTCTTGGATTGTGACGACATTTGCTTTGTTCTTGACTGCTGAGTCCATAAGGGAATGAAAGTTTGCCTGCAATCTTTGGCAGTTGTGTTGGAGTATCTTAAAGATTGGATGTAGGTCTAATCCCCAATTTATCGTTTCTTCTTCGGTGTTCTCCATTTAGAGTTCTTCTTCCATGTTGTTACTGATCTAATCGATCTAATTTTTCCTTCTTTCTTTTATTTCTCTGTTGAATACGCTGAGAACTTCCAACCTTTTGGGACAGTTTCAGTTGGTTGCTTTGTGGGGTTGGCAATAGTTAGCGCAGCAGAGCTTGAAGTGTTCGCAAGGTCCGAAGGTGCCACAGCTGGGCTTTGAGCATTTGTGGTCTTTGGTTGAGTGGTGGGGGAAGACTTTTTGATCGTACATGTTTCCGCAGGCACTGCAGTTTTTCTTTTCTTCTTTGTAGGCAGTGCTGGTGTGTCCGAATTTGAAACACTTGTAGCATTGGGTTGTTGGGGTCATTCTCCATGACCTTGCCACTTTGCAGACTTTGTTGAAAATGGTGACTTGATTGCCAAGGTTTTGAGCTTGTTCTTCTGGGAGTCTAATTGCTACCGCAGCGAAGGCACTGCCGGAGTTGTTTTAGTCTCTTGCTTCTTTGGGTTTGAGGTATCTTGCTGCCGTGATCTCGACGTCTGCGACATAGGAGACCTCTGTCCTGAGTTTGTGAATGGGGATTTCGCCTAGCGGGTTGGTAGGTACGGAGTGGAGGATAAGCTCAACCATGGAGGCTGCTACTCTGAATCCTTCTCTTTCGATCTGTGGGTTTGTGGTGGATTTGGTGACAAAGTTGAAATCATCTATGTAGGGGACGAGGCTTTGGGCTGAGACTATGGGGGGGGTGGTGATTATAATTGTTGACTTGTGATTGACTCTAACTGAAATGTTTCTGAGCTCGAGTGGTGCTTTTCAGTCTTGTAGGATTTTGATGTACTCTTCCCTAAGTTTGTCAGGGTTGGCATTGGCGGTTGCGGGGGTGAATATTTTGTTTACTGGTGAGTGCAACTCTCTCCTTTAGATAGGGTAGGTCTTCTTTTTGTTTCTAGGTTTAAGCTGCCTGGGTTTTTACTCTCCTTCTTGTGGTGCATTGTTTACTGGGGCGTTGGCGGCAGCTATCTGAGCCCAGTTGGGCTTTGAGGATTCCTCTGCTGTGCTGTCTATGGACAGGAGGGGTGCTTCTTCTCTCTGGCTAGCTAGGGGTGTTTTGAGTTGTGTGATTTTTAGGTAGTGGGAGGGCAGGGGGGGGTCAGATTATGCAGTTTTACTTGAGGCTGTCTGGGGGGGGGTGTGGGGTTTGGGACTGTGTGCATAGCCGATAGCGTTTTCCTAAGTTGGTTGAGTTCACTTCCTTGGATTGTCATTTGGTTTTTGAGTTCTAGGACTGATCTTATAAGGGTGCCATTTTCTTCATATATGGCATCCAGTTTTCTCCATATGTGGTTGAACGCTATGCCGAGCACTCCATAGACGTCTATGGTCTTGATTTGTGCAGTGTTTTCATTGTTATCGTCGATGAGTTTTTGAAAGGTCTTGCCTTGTCTGTCTGTCATCATTCTGGCTAGTTCATATCTCTGGGTTTGGGGGATTGGCGAAAAGGTTTCTCTGGGGACTTTGCGGAGGATTCTTTTCCCTTTTTCCTCATATGGGATGGCTGTGTTGTTTGAGTTCTCACTGGACTCACTGCTGGCATGCATAGACTTGTTGGAGTAAGTGGAGTTGCTTCGGGATCTCGGGTTCCCGAAGGTAGGATAGAAGTCTGGGGGGCTTCTGTTGGATTTGAAGAGATCCTGGATGCTGATTTTGTTCTGGGTGGGGGGGGAGGTTAGGTCATACTCCTGGGACTGGGTAGGCTGGTAGTCAGAAATGAGTTCCATGGCTTCGGCTATGCTCTGATAGGGGGGGGGGACGTTAGACCTTTGAGATAGGGGGGAGCCTGGGAGGGCGAATGCGATCTCGACCATGTTATTCTATTTGGCTTCTTGTTCATTTTCTTCATGGGCTTGGTCTAGTATTGTGGTATGTCAAGTTGATTGTGTGCTTAGGGTGGCTTGTAATCCTCTAAGCGAGAGGGGGTTTTCTTTGAAGAATTAGATTCTTTCGACGTCGGCTTCGGTGAGCCAATAATCTTAGTTCCAATCATAGATATTTAGGTCCTGTTGGATGACTATGGGAAAAGAGGGTTGGGGTGTGGGTGTGGCTACTGAGTGTGACTCGGGGGTGGTACTCAGGGAGGGTGAGGGGGTGGGCTCTGTGCTGGAGATGGTAATGGGTTGGCTGGAGGACATTGTTGTTTTTTCCGACCGTATAGGCTAAACTTCTACTTTCAGCTCAGCCTGTGAGCAGTGCTCTAACCTCTATCCAAGGGCCAGGTGGTGATGGGGTAGTTTGTTTAGGGAGTGGGAGTTTTGGGCGTAGGGGTTGTTGACTATCATGGAGGTATGCGAAATCTTCGAAATAGCCAAGGGGTGAATGTGGGGGGGGGTTCAGAGAAACTGAGAGGCCTGCCTAACAGAAGTGACCTATCTTGTCCTCCCACAGTCACTGATGTATGGACAGGGTGTCACACTCAATTAAGAGCATATGACATAGTCACATAACACAGGAGCAATCTCGCTAAGCGCCGTCAGGGTAACCCTTCATACGGCCTAACAGAAGTGACCAGGGGGGGGGTAATTCATTTTTATTCTTTATGGTCGCGTAAGCGACCATCTACCAAAGAACATCCTCATGCAGCTATGGAAAGCTATGAAGTAATAAAAAAACATCTCCTCCGAAAAACACAGAAAAGTAGCGCAAAAACAAGCTAACATAAGTGGAAAAGAGTCGGCAAAGTCAGATCCAAATCACCATAAGATAGGGCAATATCCTTGGCAAGAAAATCCGACACATCAGAAGAACTACAGGAGGGACTGAGAAAGGTGTTAGGAGGGGTAGCTGATCCATCACCTGGAGCTACCTCTGTGAAAGGTTTCCAATCTATAAAGCTTCTATACAGCCCGCATGTAGAACACAGGCTGGGCGCAACCGGGGATGGGGTATAAGATGGGGGTCTACTAGGCACAGATCGAACAGGTATGGCCACATGGTATTCGTATGCGTGGGTCCTTATTGGTATCCCAGTTTTCATTTTCGATATGTACATTACTATCTATTTCGTTTCCTCTTCCGAGCAGAACATGGCTTCCAGGTCACGGGGCTTTGGTATATACTTTTTGCATACTTCTGTCCTTGCTGGGCATTCCAGTATCACGTGCTGAATAGTTTCGTAGTATTGGTGGCAATGTGTGCAGAGGTGGTTATTACGTCCCTATGAGGTATGCACCGAGAGGTCCAACTTCCGGGATCTCATTTGGAATAGTCAGCTTACAATTTCAATTGGTAATCTGAAGATTTAGTTCTCGCCAAGCGACACTTCTTCTTCGTCTGTTGAGTTTTTAGTTGTTGCCATTTTCCACCATTCGATTAGACTTTCTTTAATTTTTTCTTCTAACGTTCTCGCAGGGTATAGGGACGGGGTGCTCTCGCCGGTTCCGACTATTCCATAGAATCACATTCCAGTTTCCAGGTATGGGATAATGCTTCGTAGGATTTTGTCAACATGGACTGGTGGGGAACTTCTAGGTTTGTGTATGTTAGGGGCATTCCATTTCTGGATGTACAGGCCTTTGCTCTTATCGCCGATAGTTTTCCTTTTCATGCAACTGCAGTAGGTGTCCTTGAGGGTTTCTTGCTGTTAGGGCTGGGTACGTATCCAGTAGTATTGTTGCAATCGGGTGTTCTGGGTCAGTGATGGTCGACACTCTTAGGACATATTTTTCCCTTAGATATTTGATCCAGATTTCTGGCGGGGGAATTTTTGCCTGGGCTAAGACTTGGTACGTGTTTGTATTGTGGAAGTGTCCTGTCACCCATCTTGCCATTTTAATGAACTGGGTGCTGAGGAGTTTGATGGTCGTCTGGTCCAGTTCAAAGACAGTTGCGCCATATATCATTTGTGGTATTAACATTCCCATAACCAGGCGTCTTCGGTTATGTGGAGTGAGCCCTTTATGCTTTGTGTTATCCCTTCAGATGAGCGCAAACTGTTTCTTCGCATGGGCGATGCAAACTTTATAGTGGGCATGTGGGGTCCGTTTGGTGGATGCGAAATATCCCAGGTACCATGCTATTTTCTTGGGCTTTATCCTCGCTCCTCCTATTTCGATTGGCTGTTTTTCTTCCTCCAGCGTGTTCTCATGGTGTGTTTCCCAGTGTATCAGGTCAGTTTTGGGATAGAAGTGACCTTATCTTGTCCTCCCACGGTCACTGATGTACGGACGGGGCGTCGCACTCAATTAAGAGCATATGACATAGTCACGTAATACAGGAGCGATCTCGCTAAGTGCCGTCAGGGTAACCCTTCATACAGCAGATAGAAGTGACCTTATCTATTCTCCCATTTTTGTTATTTTACATCCCATACCCCCAGTGGGGCACAATACACTCAATCAAGAGCAAGAAAAGCTAGCTAAGGGTACAGGATGATCCTCCACTCCGGCCACTCGCCTCACAAGAGACAGTAAATCCTCCACTCCTGCCGCTCACATTACCTATAGAACAAAAGAAATTCTCTGCCTCCGCTGACCGTACGGTCGCTTAACCAAGAAAAAGAAAAGGTCACATGATGCGACCATGGGGAAACTGGGGTAGACGCCGCTGTGTCCTCGGTAAAATCAGGGCGATGCTCCGGGGGGCTGGGCACCCCTCCTATGAGCTCTCAAAGTGTCACGTTAACGTGGTATGATTGGAGGGTCACTAAGCGAGCCTGGAATTACAGTATGATCCTATGTCGCAACCTCCAAGGGAGACTGATCGTGGTAGTCTATTCACCCATTCGCTTAACACGGTCGGGCCTTAGATGAACTTTGACGTGGTCGACGATGTATCTTAGGTATCGTCGTGAGAGAAGTGTCTCGCTAAGCCATGGTTTGCACAGTCGGGAAGGTGTAGAGGTTCTGGAGCATCTGAAAGAGAATCATCATTTGCTGCAAGATAGAAGAGGCCAGCCCAGGTGCAGGCTAACGAGGAGGATCTTCACCCCAAGGTAGGGGGGTTATCGAGATTCTTGAGAGTCCTGCAGACAGAAGTGACCAAATATGCGATTTGACAGAAGTGACCTATCTTGTCCTCCTGTGGTCACTAATGTACGGACAGGGCGTCGCACTCAATTAAGAGCATATGACATAGTCGCATAACACAGGAGCGATCTCGCTAAGCGCCATCAGGGTATCTCTTCATACGGCTTGACAGAAGTGACCAACAACTATTCTTTAAATACCCTTCTATCCAAAGAAATGAGTCATTTATGATATAAGAGATTACATAGGAAATAGAACCTGAAAGAAACACTTTGAACCTCCACAACTTATTCTATTATCATCTGACCCAATCGTAACATTCCTAGGAGTCATAACAGAAATGATCAGTATCTTAGCATGAGCTCAGATTACCCATAATCAGGTTGATCATCATCATGCAACACTGGCTCAATCGACTTGAGTCATACTAACTATGAGTGACTAAGTTACTAGAGTTACTTAAGTTGACCTAATCATGTGAGGTACACTTATCAGAGGATGATGGATTAGTCATATCCTAACTCATCATGAAAGAGGCACCATATTTATAAGCCATTAGGGCAGATCCCATTCATGCGTAGTCCTTACATACAGAGAAACAGGATATACTCACTAATGGGTGCTCAACTAACATAACCTATTATTACATGGAGGCCTTATTACCATGGCTGTAACAACTTTCCTGGCTGATACACTATCTGGAAATCGATGGTGCCTAATTTCTCCATCCACTGGGCCTGTCTCCTAGAGAGGAGCTAAGTGGTCGTAAAGTACTCTAGGTTCTTATAGTCCATTACCAGCAGCACTAGATAAGCTATTCCCTCAGACCAATGTCTCCATTGTATATAGAGGCAGTCAAACACTGCAAGTATCTCCTTGTTATAGATCTTGTAGTTCCACTCTACTGGTTGAAGTTTCTGAGAGGGGAAGGCTAAATGGTGAATAGAGCCATCAGGAAACCGGTGCGACAGTATACCCCTAAGGGCAAAGTCACTGGCATCAGTTTCAGCTTGAAGGGGGGTTTGAGAATTATAGTGGATAAGGATAGGTGTAAAGGAGAAGAGGGCCTTAAGGGTGTCAAAGGCAGATTAATGCTGAGACCCTCAGGTCTAGGGCTAGTCTTATTTAGTGAGGTTTGTCAAGGGTATGGCAATCTTCGAAAATCCTTGGATGAAGACCAAAAAAAAGTTTGCTAGGCCTAAAAAGGAGTGGATGTTGTAAACTATAGTAGGAGTCAGCCAATCTTAGACAGCTTGAATCCTATCCTCAGAAATGCGAATACGCTTGTCGGAGATGATGAAACCAAGGAATTCTACCTTATAGACCACCTAGACATACTTAGCTAGTTCAAGGGCCAAGTTATGGTGGTCAAGGCACTTGAGAACTTCATACACAAGGAAGTCATGTTCTTCCTTGGTCGTAGCATAGATTAGGATGTCATCCTGATAGATGAGGACACCTATATCGAGAAGGTTATAGAGGAGCATATTCATCATTTCCTGGAATATAGCAGGGGCATTGTAGAGGCTAAATGGCATCACCAAATACTTGTACTAGCCATAACAAGTGCAAAAAGATGTTTTCCACTCGTCACCCTCAGCGATGCGAATGAGGTTGTAGCTGTTTTTCAGGTCGAGCTTGGTGAACCATTTTGTATTGCTGATTGAGTCTCTAAGTTCACCTATAAGGGGGAGAGGATAGTGGTTTTAAATAATGATCTTATTCAAACCCCAGTAGTCAATGCAAAGGTAGAGGGAACCATTAGCCTTCTTTATTAACAGGATAGGAGAGCCTTCAGGAGACTTGGTGGGCCTTATCTTTTGCTCCTCGATCATCCGATCAAGGTACTCATGCAGGGCCTAGAGCTCAGTCTCAGATAGATGGTAAAGCTGGCCCTGGAAAGAAGTCATTCCTTCCTTCAAATTGATTTTGCAATCCCATTCCTGATAGGGAGGGAGCGAAGAGGCCAAATGTTTAGAGAAGATAGCAGGATAGATCTATTCCTACTTATCACCTTTAGAGGTTGATGTTATGAACACCGGTAGTGGTCAGCGTCAAGGTACCTAGACGATGCGCTATGATAGAGGTTATGCTTAGATTGTAAACATGTGAGTATGCCGTCTCTACCCTTCACCATTGTGTTAAGCACTCTGGAGATGATCCTCTGTCACATGACCTTGTAGCGTGACATGGCATGGTGTGGCTTTGCCGTTAGCCTTGACTAAGCGCAGGAAGTCAGCCCCACAGGCACTTGATCGGCTGTCGGCATGACGCGACATTGGCCTAGTCAGCCATGAGGTCATGATCATGCGATCGGACTCGTATCGCGAGAGACTATCACAAATCGGGAGTGAGGCCTGAGAGGGTAATAGGGGATCATAGTCAAATCGAGTACTAATCGCCTCCTGTCCTTTCTGGACTCTTCTACAGGCTTTGGCGATTAGGAATCAGGAGATGGTCTAGAGCGGGTCTTAGTTCTTTGTGTTTCTATTTCCTTTGTCATCTCTTTGTCAGCTCAGGTGAAGGTTGGGATATATAAGCATGCGGTTGTTCTTGTCTTGTTGTCTTTCCTTCCTTCCTTCTTTAGCACATAGCTACCTTGTCTTCTCTGCGATCACCATTGTGAAAGCCTTTGAGTTATCTTTGAGGCCTTAAAGAATATATTCGTTTATCTTTGCCTTCAACACCTGAAGTCTACCCTGTTCGTCGTAGGAACGATATCTTCCAGTTGAGCTTTCATTTAGCTGAGATATCTGAGTTTACTTAGTAGCGTTTGCGAAGCGTGCCTGAGGTATCTTTACCGAGTCATATACGAACCATATAGGGTGATCCGTCACACTATATTCTTTAAAGAAGATAGCTTGTTCCTCTTCCAATGTTCCGATGCCTGATGCATCCTCTCTTGCTCTTGTCGTGGGCACTCAGCTCACCAACCCTTCAGCCTGAACAGTTCAGACCACTCGCTCGGGAGCCTCCAACACCTCTATGCATGAGGAGGCTACCATCGACCTCAAGCCAGCCGAACTGCATTATGCCAACAAGCATCAGAAAGTGGTCATAGACAACTATGTGGCTACAATGTAGGCTTTACACAAGGCAAGGCAGTTCTTGGTGGAAGAGCCCTTTAAACAGGCTATTCAAGACACAGAGGAAGAGTTCCAGAAACAAAGGGACGATGTGGCCTCTATCGTTTATGCCACAATAGTCCTTCACAGGACTATCGCCAAACCCCTCCCCTAACTCTCCATGGCCTTCCCCCCTTCCATGACAAATCTCCTCCTAGCTGCTATCAAGCAGATCCAGAAGGAAAGGGAGTCCTTCGCACAGAGAGAGTCGGACTATACCAGCATGTTGAACAAGGCCCACCAGGATGTGGTCTTGGACCTGAACCAGAAACTGTCTAACCTCCGCCAGCAGCTTGCCGACCAGGCTCTGCACCTGCTGGCCTCCCCTAATGAGCAAATCGCCGCTCTCACAGCAAACCTGGCTGAGGCGAAGGCCAGAGTAGAAGTCTTGGAGTAAACTGAGGTGTCGCTCCAAGCTAGACTTAGCAAGGCGGAACAGTGTCCTGCGCCTTAGGGCAGAGAACGAAGCTCTCTCTGCTAGGTCTACATTGAGGAAGGAAGATGTGGTTAAGCTCAGGGAAGACCTGATAAAGGCCACTGATGATGCCAAGCTGTGGAAGGACTTGTACTACCAATACAAGGAGCACTATGGCTTTATCATTTCTCCTCCGGTGTCTAGAAACCTGGATGAGATCATAGACATAGATGACGGAGCAACTCACGTCACTGCGCCTCCTCCCTAGCCTAGAGGCCTTAGAATGGGTCTGCCTTCCTTCAGGCTACCTTCCAGACCCATCTCCCCTACTCCTCCTCCTGCCCCTGCGCCTCCTTCTGCCATTGCAGGACCATCTAGGAGGCACAGGGAAACCTCCTACGCTTCCTTCGCACCACCTCCATGCCCAACCTCTCCTTGTCCGCTCAATGAGAGTGATGTTTGGTGGATCATGCAGGAAGTCCTTGGGCAAACTGCCCCACCAGCTCCTCCCTCCAACTGCAGCACCCCCGCTCCACCTCCTGTCCCGTTGGCCTCTTTCAAGGGTCCCAAGCCAGCTGATCCGGAGAAGTTCTCAGGGAAGGCTGAGGACATAAGGAAGTTCATCGAGCAGTGTGAGAACTACTTTGCCCTCCAGTCACATGCCTTCCCCTATGACTGGATCAAGACCAGGTTCGCGTCCACCTATATGACGGGGACGGCGTGAATTTGGTGGCAAGCCAACTCTCACCGCTGGACCCAGCCAACCACCATCTGGGACGACTTTACCGAGGCCATGAAGACATACTTCAGAGCCTTTGCCACCAAGCCCCAGGCTATTAGGGAGATGATCAACGCTAAACAGACCAAAGGTATCCTCTCCTACCTCACCCACATGGAGGCTCTAAATCAGGTTGTCCAAGGCGACCAGGAGTCCTTTAAGTTTTAGGTTGAGAGGGGCCTGAAGGAAGATCTCCACCTGGCCATGGCGGCCCAGACCACCTACGAGACCCTAGCAGCCGAATGGCTATCTTGTTTGGTCCAAGTGGGCCTGGCAATGGAGGATGCCTGGGTGGCCATCCAGGAGTCCTACAAGGGACAAACAACCAAGCAGAGTTCGGGCCAGCCCTCCTCCTCAAACAAGCCCACGAAGACCCAGGACAAGTGTCCCTCGGGGTCCTCTTCCCAGGATAAAGGGAAGCTTCCTCAGCTCACTGAGGAAGAGAAGGAGTGGGACAAGAAGAACAAGGCCTGTCTGCGCTGCTTGTCCAAACACCATAGTGTTAAGGACTGTTACTCAACGAGGAAATTCTCCATTTCTGCTGTTAAGATTGTGTCTACCTCAACCAAACGCAAGGCAGACGATGATAGGACTCCTCCTCCTCCAAGCAGCAAATGACCTCTGCAGCTAGAGTGGTCGACCTCCCGGATGACTGGAAGGATGGGGATGACATCCCCATGGTGTAAGTGCCCCTCTCTCCTTGTGGCATCCCACGCCACCTCTCCCGTTTTCCTTTCTTCTCTGTTTCCTTGAAGTCCCAGTTGGATTAAAGCATTGAATTGTTGTTGCACAAAATTTCCTTTAAGACCATTGTTTGAAATTTCCTTTGTGCCTTTCTTTTACTAAGGAGCTGGTGTTCGCAACCACTGTTGCGTTCTCGGTGGGTGGGCCTGCCAGCATTGAGGCTAATGTAATTCATGATACCCATGAGTGATGTGTTATGACCTAATGTTGTTATGATTATTATGATACCCTCATGTATTATTTTCCTTCTTTTCTTAGAGGCGTTGATTAGAGGTTGGTTTCTTTTCTTTTGCATAAGTTCTACCTGAGGAGGACCCATTCCGGGTCGAAATGCGCTGGCCGTATAGCAGACCACCACTCTTTCTGCACCCACAAGTCATCAGTTTCGCCTCATTGCATTTCTAACTCCCACTGTTCAAAACAATCTCCGTGCGGACAAGACGTATAGCGAGCTCCGGCCACGAGTTTCCCGGGAGAGATCAGGGAACGTATTCGCTACCGCCATCATGTCAACCATAGTTTCCTCCAAAGAAGGCCCTGCCCAGGGCAGGTGTATTACAGTTCCAGTAACCTTGTACTGGAAAACCTATTCCATTGAGGGCCCCGAAGTACATGTGATCACAGCTACAGCCAAACTGGACAACGGAGTGACCAGTGCTTATATCTCGGATCAGCTCCCTGTCCCTAAGAAGAAACGGTCCCAGGTGGTCAACGTCTTCGCCTATGATGGTTCCTGCCACCAAGAGTGGTATTACAACCCGAAACTTCAGATGTAGGTCCTCAACCATTGCGAGCTCATTGATTTCGACGTTGGCCCTATGCCTCCAGACGTGGACATATATCTTCCTATTAAGTGGTTCCAAGATCATGAACCACAGGTCGATTATGACAAGGCTATTCCCGTGGGATTCCCCTCCTCTAAATGCAAGAACCATCTTGTAACACCATCAGTCCGGATGGCCTCGGCATTTGATTTGATTAAGGATGATGACTTCTACGCCAACTCCGAAGCTGTCGGTGGTGGACTGCTTGGGTGGGTGGACACCCCAGTCAATGGAGGAGTTGTCTGTCATTGGTGTGCCGCTATGACTAGGGCTCCTGTGAGCAATTTTGCTGAGCTCTTCATGCAGTCTTCCATCTCCTTGACCTCTGAAGGTGATAAGTGGGAACAGATCTATCCTGCTGTCTTCTCCGAATGCCTAGCCTCTTTGCTCCCTCCCCACAGGGAATGGGATTGCAAAATTGATTTGAAGGAAGGAACGACTCCTCCCTGGGGCCCACTTTACCGTCTATCTGAGACTGAGCTCTAGGCCCTGCATAAGTACCTTGATCGGATGATCAAGGAGGGTAAGATTAGGCCCTCCAAGTCTCCCGCAGGCGCTCCTATCCTGTTCGTGAAGAAGGCTGATAGTTCCCTCCACCTTTGTGTCAACTACCGGGGTTTGAATAAGATTGTTATTCAAAACCGCTATCCTCTGCCCCTTATGGGTGAACTCCGAGACCGAATAGGCAATGCTCAGTGGTTCACCAAGCTCGACCTCAAGAATGGCTACAACCTCATTCACATTGCCGAGGGTGACGAGTGGAAAACATCTTGGTGCACTCGTTACGGCCAGTACGAGTATTTGGTGATGCCATTTGGTCTCTGCAATGCCCCTGCTGTCTTTCAGGAAATGATGAACACGATCTTTCGCGACCTTCTCGATCTGGGTGTCCTCATCTACCAGGACGACATCCTGATCTACGCTACCACCAAGGAAGAACATGACTGCCTTGTGCATGAAGTTCTCAAGTGCCTTAACAAACACAAGCTAGCTCTCAAGCCTACCAAGTATGTCTGGGCGGTCCATGAGGTGGAATTCCTTGGGTTCATTATTTCCCACAAGGGTATTAGCATTTCTGAGGATATGATCCAAGCTGTCCGAGACTGGCCTACTCCCACCATGGTTCGAGATATCTGTTCGTTCTTGGGACTCGCCAACTTTTATAGGGTCTTCATCCAAGGATTTTCGAAGATCGCAACGCCCCTAACAAACCTCAGTAAACAAGACCAGCCCTGGACCTGGGGGTCTCAGCAATAGATTGCCTTCGAGACCCTTAAGGCCCTCTTCACCTCTGCGCCTATCCTTGTCCACCACGATTCTCAAGTCCCCCTTCAAGCCGAAACCGATGCCAGTGACTTTGCCCTTGGGGGCATGCTGTTGCACCGGTTTCCTGATGGCTCTATTCACCCTTTGGCCTTCCACTCTCGTAAACTTGAACCAGCGGAGCGGAATTACGAGATCTATGATAAGGAAATGCTTGCAGTATTTGACTGCCTTTACATGCAATGGAGACATTGGTGTGAGGGAACAGCTCATCTAGTGCTGGTAATAATGGACCACAAGAACCTGGAGTACTTTACAACCACTCAGCTCTTCTCCAGGAGACAGGCCTGGTGGATGGAGAAATTGGGCACCATCGATTTCCAGGTAGTGTATCGGCCAGGTAAGTCCAACGATGTGGCTGATGCCTTGAGCAGATGTGGGGACCACGTCCCTACGGAGGGGGCACCGGAGCTCGGTCTTCTCTTCCTCAAGAAAGGACAGTATATTGCTGCAATTGAGAAAAGTTACACCTCGCTCAATCCTTCCTTTTACCAAGCCTTGAGGGAAGCCGTTGCTACTGACCCTAAATGCCATCGCATTCTGAGCTCGCCACAGGAACCCTACAGTGTTCATGACAGCCTTCCAATGTGGAATGGTCTCTGGTATGTACCCCCATCTCTTCGCACTGAGGTCCTTAAGTCTAGGCATGATCATCCCACGGCAGGCTACTTAGGCTGAGATAAGACCTTTAATCTTATCGACAGAGACTTCTACTGGCGACATCGTCAGCAGGATATAGCCAAGTACATCTCTGCATGCGACCAGTGCCAACGGAATAAAGCCCGCCGACACAAGGCCTATGGGCAACTGCTTCCGTTGGAGATACCCTATCGGCCGTGGGAATTGATCTCCATGGACTTTGTGACGGACCTCCCTCCTTCTGACGGCTTTACCCAAGTATGGGTAATCGTGGATCGTTTCATCAAGATGGCACACTTTATCCCTCTTGGCCCTAATGTCGACTCCAGGCACCTCGCCAACGCTTTTGTCCGTGAGATCTGGAGACATCACGGCCTACCAGCCAACATCGTCTCCGACCGTGACCCCAAGTTTGAATCCTTCTGGGGTCATGTGATGGATCAGCTTGGGGTTAAGTTGTCAAAGAGCACTGCTGCTCACCCCCAAACCAACGGATAAACGGAATGGCTGAACCAGGTCCTGGAAGCTTACCTCCGTGCCTATGTCAACTTCGAGCAATCCGATTGGGTTTTCTTCCTCACCCTAGCAGAGTTCGCATACAACCACACCAAGTCCTCCTCCACTGGGGTGTCCCCCTTCTATGCCAACTTTGGATATCATCCTTCGCTTGACGCAGTCCAAACAGTCTCTGCCTATTGGGGAAGTGAGGCTTTAACCAGAGAATGGACTACCATCTGGCAACGTCTTTTTACTGCCCAACAAAAGATAGTTGCGTGGTACCACAAGTCTCACCTACCTTTCCCGGCTCTCAAGCCCGGAGACCGCGTCCTACTTAAGTGAGACGATATCACCCCCTCCCGACCTTCCCGCAAGCTAGACGCCAAGTTTGCTGGCCCCTTTGAGGTAATCAAACCCATAGGGCCTCGGGCCCACAAACTCAAGCTTCCCTTCTCCTGGAAGATCCACCCTGTTTTCCACATCTCAAAGCTGGAACCCTACTATGTTTCGAACTGGTTCCCTGTTCATCCTCCTCCTGCCTGTGAGATTGAGGAAGGTGAAAACTATTTCTTCGTTTCCGAGATTGCCAAAGTCCGGAACAATTAGAAAACCAAGCGGGTGGAATATTTGGTGTTGTGTGAAGGATACTCGTAGGATCCGGGGAGTTGGGAACCCTTGGAGTCACTGCTAGTCAACGGCGAACCCATCGAGGATCTTTTGACCTTTCGACAGGCCCATCCGGAGGCCGAGCGCCAAGCCACTAAGTCAGAAGAGGCTCCACCACATAAGCGAAGACGAAGGAATTGAGGTATGTATAGTTGCTCCTTCCTCCACAGTTGGTTTCCCTTTAATGCAGCGGGGCGACACCATTGTGTCCACAGCATGGTCCTGAGTCCCCTTTAAGCTCTATCGAGTTGGGATGACCTCCCCCTACGAGCTGCAGGAAACTGTCCTTCTGCCTTAGTTGCTCTCGGAGGGAAAGGAGAATCGACATGAAGCTAACTCCTATGTGCATGGGGACCATGCGCCTTAGAAGGGGCGTAGTGTTATGAACACCGGTAGTGGTCAGTGTCAAGGTACCTAGACGATGCACTATAATGGAGGTTATGCTTAGATTGTCAACATGTGAGTATGCCATCTCTACCCTTCACCATTGTGTTAAGCGCTCTGGAGATGATCCTCTATCACATGACCTTGTGGCATGACATGGCATGGTGTGGCTTTGCCGTTAGCCTTGACTAAGTACGGGAAGTCAGCCCCACGGGCACGTGATCGGCTATCGGCATGATGCAACATTGGCCTAGTCAGCCATGAGGTCATGATCGGGCGATTAGACTCGTATCGCGAGAGACTATCACAAATCGGGAGTGAGGCCCTAGAGGGTCATTGGCGATCATTGTCAAATCGAGTACTAATCGCGTCCTGTCCTTTCCAGACTCTTCTACAGGCTTCGGCGATTAGGAATCAGGAGATGGTCTAGAGCGGGTCTTAGTTCTTTGTGTTTCTATTTCCTTTATCATCTCTTTGTCAGCTCAGGTAAAGGTTGGGATATATAAGCGCGCGGTTGTTCTTGTCTTGTTGTCTGCGCATCAAGGGATCACAGGAAACGAAGCCGCAGACGAAGAAGCCAAAAAAAGCCTCCCTAGCCCCGACCACGAGAACGTCGGGAAAAAAGAAGACAATAACCAGAGCCACAATCCGACGAAGAATCCGCACAACCCTGAAAACGGCGATGAAAAAGCTCACCGGAAAAGAGGAACCCTATACCGACAAATACGACCACCTCCCGAGGTTCGCAGCGACAAGAGCCTACCAGTTCAGAACTGACCAAGCCTACATCCCGAATTACATGCCGTGGGACAGAGAGCACAACATTTGCGTGTGCGGGAAAACCCAGACGATACGGCACTATCTCCTAGAATGCGAATCCAGTCTCAACCCCGTTAAGGGCAGCCCAAAACGAAACAGCCTCGAAACTATCCTCTACGACGACCCAGATAGCTGGAAAAAACTCGTCGACAAAGGCCTCGGAAGGCCCCCAGGGAAAAAGGAAGCGCCGAAGCCCCCAGAGGTAGCCGTGGACAAGAGAGAGTAGGAAGAGGGGGATTTTTTCTTTTTTGCGTGTTTCTTTTTCTTTTTTCCTTTTGCTCTTCTTCTTTCTTTTTTTCGGAACGTAGTGGTGGTAGAGTAGGGAGGTCGCTTTTTTTGCCATGACGCTCTTTTTATTTCCTTTTTCTCTAGTTAGTCCATCCTATTAAGTTAGCGAAAAAGACGCCCCGCTGGAGGAAAAGTGTAAATTAGATAGGGAATAGAGTGTACTTGTCTTGTTGTCTTTCCTTCCTTCCTTCTTTAGCACATAGCTACCTTGTCTTCTCTGCGATCACCATTGTGAAAGCCTTTGAGTTATCTTCGAGCCTTAAAGAATATATTCGTTTATCTTTGCCTTCAACACCTGAAGTCTACCCTTTTCGTCGTAGGAACGATATCTTCCAGTTGAGCTTTCGTTTAGCTGAGATATCTGAGTTTACTCAGTAGCGTTTGCGAAGCGTGCCTGAGGTATCTTTACCGAGTCATATACGAACCATATAGGGTGATCTGTCACAGTTGAGGAGATGGAAGACTACATAAAGAGCTCAGCGAATTCGCTAACTGGAGCTCTAGTTATGGCAGCACACTAATAATAGAAAACTCCTTCATTATCTGGGTTATCTACCTACCCTAATAGCTTACTACTAACAGCCTCAGAGTTAGCGTAGAAGTGGTCATCCTAAACTAACTTAAATGCTGAGGCTATCTGGACTGAAGGGGTCACTAGATGGTTCTTACATTTGGAGGAGGGGAATCCTACAAGAACAGCCCCGTTATAATCAACCTCTAGTTCATGATCTTGAAACCACTTAATAGGAATATATATGTCCAAGTCTAGAGGCATAGGGCTAATGTCAGAATTGATGAGTTCACAATAGTTGAGGACCTACATATGTAGCTTAGGAGTATAATACCACTCCTGCCTGCAGGTACTATTATAGGCAAAGATGTCGACTACCTGGGACCTCTTCTTTTTAGGGATAGAGAGCCGATCTAAGATGTATGCACTAGTAGCTCTTTTGTCTAGCTTAGTGATGGCTGTGATCACATGTACTTGGGGACACTCAACTGAATGGGTTTCCCAGTGCAAAGTGACTAGAACTGTAATACACCTACCCTAGGTAGGGCCTTCTTTGGAGGACACAATAGTTGACATGATGGGGGTAGCAAATACGTTCCCTGATCTCTCCGAGGAAACTTGTAGCTGGAGCTCACTATACATCTTATCTGTAAGGAGATTTTTCAGAGGGAGGAGTTGGAAAGGCAGTGGCAAATAACAGGGTAAACAACTGTACAAATAACAGGTGAAGAATAGTGGTCTGCTATATGGCCAGCGCATTTCGACCTGGTATAGGTCCTCTTCAGGTAGAACTTACAAAAGAAAAGAAACAACCTCTAATCAATACCTCTATAAAAAGAAGGAAAATAATACATAAGGGTATCATAACAGTCATTACAGATATTAGGTCATAACACATCACTTATAGGTATCATAAAATTACATTATCCTCAATGCAGGCAGGCCTACCCACCGAGAATGAAATAATGGTTTCGAATACCAGCTCCTTAGTAAAAGAAAGCACAAAGGAAATTTCAATCAATGGACTTTAAGGAAATTTCATGCACAACAACAATATTTCAAACCAACTAGGTCTTAAAGGAAACAAAGGAAAAATTAAACTAGAAGGTAGCATAGGATACTACAAGAAAGGAAAGGATACTTACACTATAGGGATGTAATCCCCATCCTTCCAGTTATCTGGGAGATCGACCACTCCTGCTGTAGATATCCTTAGCTACTTTGAGGAGGAGGAGTTCCCATCATCATCTGCTTTCCGCTTGGTTGAGGTTGTAGTGATCTTGATAGCAGAGATGGAGAATTTCCATATCGAATAATAGTCCTTGACACTATAGTACTTAGACAAGTAGCACAGACAGGCCTTGTTCTTCTTAGCCCACTCCTTCTCTCCCTCAGTAAGTTGAGGAAGCTTCCCCTTATCCTAGGGAGAGGACCCTAAGGGATACTTGTCCTAGGTCTTTTTCACTTTAGAAGGAGTAGACTAGCCAGAAGTCTGCTTAATCGAATGTCCCTTCTAGGACTGCTAGATGGTTACCCAGGTATCCTCTATACTTAGACCTACTTATACAATATGAGAAAGCCACTCTGCTGCAGAGGTATCGTGCTGGGTCTATGCTACTATAGCCAGGTGGAGATCTTCCTTAAGGCCCCTCTCCACCTAAAAATTAAAGGCCTCTTAATTGTATTGAGTGACCTAGTTAAAAGCCTCTATATGGGTAAGGTCAGAGAGGATTCCCTTGGTCTGTTGGGTATTGATGATCTCCCTGATAGCCTAGGGTTTAGTGGCAAAGGCTCCAAATTAGGTTTCTACCACTTTGGTGAAATCCTTACATATAGTGTTCTACTATATCTACTACTAGGCATTGGCCCTCCACCAATTTACCACCATACCTATTATGTACATCGAGGTAAACCTGGTCTTGATCTAGTCATGGGGGAAGGCATACTACTGGAGGGCAAAGTAGTTCTCATACTGGTTGATGAACTTCCTTATGTCCTCAGCCTTCCCAGAGAACTTCTCTAGATCTGGAGGCTTAGGAACTTTGAATAAGGCAGATGGCATGGGAGGAGGAGCTGAGGTTAAGTGAGATGAGGGAGGGATAGGCAGGACAGTTTGTCAGAGTGCCTCCTGCACTATCCAGATAACATCACTCTCCTGAAGGGGACAAGGATAGGTTTCTCAGGACGCAGGTGCAAAGGCAGTAAAGGAGGTAGGACCCCTTCCCCTGGATGGTCCTGCAAAGGCAGAATAGGAAGGAGCTAGAGGAGGAGTAGGTGAGATAGGCCAGGAAGGTGGTTGGAAGGTGAAGGCTCGCAGCCTAGGTTAAGGCCTAATTCAGGGATAAGGTGGAGGAGCGGAGATTTATGTCACCCTATTATCGAGGTCAATCACCTTGTCAGGATTGTGAAAGACTAGAGGGGAAACTATAGACCTATATTACTCCTTGTACTAATAGTATAACTCCTATCATTTTTTGGCATCATCATTGGCCTTCATCAGGTCTTCCCTGAGCTTGACCATGTCTTCCTTTCTCAGTGTAGACCTAGCAGAGAGAGCTTCATTCTCTACATTCAGCCTTAGAACCTGGTGTTCCGCCTCGCTAAGTCTAGCCTATAGAGGGACCTCTAACTACTCTAGGATTTCTATGCTAGCTTTCACTTCTACTAGAGTTACCATAAGGTTAGTGATTTGCTTATTTAGAGAGGCCAGCAGGTGCAGAGCCTGGTCTGCTAGATGCTAATGGATCCTAGCCAACTTGGTGTTAAGCTCCTCGACTACATCCTAATAAGCCTTATTCAGGGTATTTGTGTAGTCCGCTTCTCTATAAGCAAAGGTGGCTCTCTCCTTCTAGATCTATTCTACTACAGACATGAGTAGGTTGGTCATTGATAGGGGGAAGGCTATGGACATTTTTGGGAGGGGTTTCGAGATGGTGTGATGGAGGACGATGGTGGCAAAAATAATCAAGGCTATATTATTGTGCTGTTTTTAAAACTCCTGCTCTATGTTCTGAAGGGCCCATTTAAAGGGCTCTTCCCACAGTAAGGTTCTCACTTGGTAGAGAGCCTGTATGGTGGTAATGTAGTTGTCTATCACCACCTTCTGGTACTTGTTGGCATATTGCAACTCCACTAGCTTGAGGTCAATTATAGCCTCATTATACATAGAGACTTTGGAGGCTGAGGATTGTGTGGTCTGAACTGTTTAGGCTGAAGGGTTGGTAAGCTATGTGCCCATAATAAGAGTGAGAGAGGATACATCAGATATTACAATGTTGGAAGAGGAAGACGCCATCTTCTGTAAAGAATATAGTGTAACAGATTACGCTATATAGATCGTATATAACTCAGTAAAGATACCTCAGGCACACTTCCTAAACATTACTGAGTAAACTCAGATATCTCAGCTAAATGAAAGCTCAACTAGAAGATATCTTTCCTATGATAATCAGGTGGACTTAAAGTGTTGAAGAGCAGAATAAACGAATATATTCTTCAAGGCTTGAAGATAACTCAAGGCTTTCACAATGGTAATTGTAGAGAAGATAATTAGCTATGTGCTGAAGAAGAAAGGAAGGAAATGCTAGAGAAGAGAAAGACCCACATGCTTAAATACATTTCCTTAAACCTGAGATGATAAAGAGATAACAAATGAAATAGAAACCCAAAGAATCTTTTCACAATCTAGACTACCTCTCAATTCTTAATCGCCAAAATGTGTAGAAGAGTCTGATAAGGAAAGGATGTGATTAGTACTCAATTTGAGTATAATCGCCTATCATCCTCTTGGGCCTCAGTCCTGATTCATAATAGTCTCTCACGATATAAGTCTGATCACCTGATTATGACCTCATGGCTAACTAGGCCAATGTCGCATCATGCTGATAGCTAATCATATGGTAACTATGGGGTTGACTTCCTGTACCTAGTTAGGGCTAATAGCAAAGCCACACCATGCCACACCATGCCATAAGGTCATATAATAGAGGATCATCTCCAGAGCACTTAACATAATAGTGAAGGGTAGAGACAGCTTACTCACATGCTGACAATCTAAGCATAACCTCTATCATAGCCCATCATCCAGGTACCTTGACGCTGACCACTACTGGTGTTCATAACACCTCGCTACCATACCCCCCATTCTCCTTTACCCCTATCTTCTATCACAAAGGTTCCCCCCCCTACCCCTGCTATTGTCCAACAGGTGGAGGCCCTCTGCAAAATCCAGATCAACCTTGCAAAATCCAAGTTTGGCAAGTTTCTAGGCTACAACACTGCTGGACGTTTCTGTTTCATAGGAAGTAACACTACTAAGGTCACAGCTGTAGAGTCATACAATAAGACCAACATAATCACTTTCTTTGTAAGAGACCTCCCTTCTGTCTAACAGTCACTGGTCTCTATCCAATTGACCCTCACTACTATCGTAAACACCTAGATAAAGCTTGCTAGTCGAGTCGCTACCCTAGAGTTGCGACTGCTCCTACCTGTAACCAAGACCCTAGTGCCTATTACTAAAACCCTACCTACCCCCCTAGAAGTCCTTGAGTCCCTCAAGGACATACAAAAACAATAGAAAGTGACTACAAAGGATCTTAAGAAACTCCACTTGATCGCTAGTACCTCCACTTCCCTCCCTACCCCATAACCAGCCTATGATGCTCAAACTTAATCCTAAGTTATCTGCAAAGAATAGAAACAGAAGAGTAGGCCAGTCACCCAAAAGGATCTCCTCCTCACTACCCCTCTCCCTCTCCCACATTACCCTACCAGGCACGACTGCGAAATTATAGTCAATATTGAGGAACCTTAGGCCTTCGGTGAAGATGTAAACATACAAATCTGTGACCATGTAAATACAGTACTGGATAAGGCTAAAGCTTCCTCCTTCCTATACATCTAGAGATGTTGCAATAACAACCCCACCACACTTGTTCTTACCATAATAGAGACTGTAAACGCTACCGCTATCCTTGCTTACTAACCTATCATCACCAAAGCTGTTGGCAAGTTCTGTAAAGTCAAGGGCATTAATACAAACCATACATGGAAGAAGTATATTGTCTATGGTATCACCACTGCCACTGACCTCAACACCTTGGGATAGATAACACAACTCTAATAGGAGATCGAATGCTATAACTCCAGTGTCATACTTACCATAACCCTGTACTGGCTAATGTCTAGCTCTAAAATCAATAAACAGAATTATGGATCACTTGTGGTCACTATCATTGATAAAAACAATAAGGCTCGCATCCTTAATAGTCTCACCATCCTCAACAAAACCTATCGCACTGTCAAAAATATCCACTTTAGCGCTAACACTCAATACTCTTGCTGCTCCAAGTACAGACATCCAGTCTAGAACTGCCAGTCCCCTCTATGCTGCCAACTCTATGCTAGCCCCAACACTATCTCCAAATATACCTATAGTATCGCTGACTGTAAATACCTGAAAGCCTTTGCCTGGGAGAACACAACCCTCCAACATGTAAACTATAGTAGCCTGTATAAAGCAAATGATCTAATCTGCATGACATTGATCTAGGCTAAACTTCCAAGTCTAATAGAAAGGATAAGTCCACTACCATAGGGGGAGTTTAGTTTCTTTGTTTTTAACCTTATTTTTGTTTTTCTTTCTGCACTGGAACTAGTGTGTTTTTCTGCTTCGGTAAAGTATGGAAGGGTTTATGCATTTCTGCTTCTCTCTTTTCTTTTACTTTTGCTCAGTTGTGTAGTATACATAGGGGGTTTTTCTTTCATTATTTTAAGGTTTACCTAGTGATTGTTTTTCCCTAGTCAGCTTTTATACATAGTTGTCTATGCTTTTTCTTTTCAGTATAAGGAAGAGGAGGAACTTCCTATAGGTAGGCTATTCTATTAAGTTAGTATCTAGTACCATCCCACTATGGGAAGAGTGTAGTTAGTTTTTCAGGGAATAGAGTATGTCTTGTCTTATTCCTCTTCTTCCTTCCTTCTTTAGTATATAGCTACCTGGTCTTCTCTGCAATCACTATTGGAAAGCCTTGAGTTATCTTTAAGCCTTAAAGAATATATTCGTTCTTCTCTCTTCTCTTTAGAAGAAGTCTACCCTGCACTTGTAGGAAAGATATCCTTCTAGTTGAGCTTTTATTTAGCTAAGATATATGGGTTTACTTAGTAGCATTTGTAAAGCGTGCTTGAGGTATCTTTACCAAGTCTTTACATACCATATAGGGTAATCCATCACAGTTATTACTAATCTATTGCACACTTATCCCTATGGGATCTCATGATAGCTTAAGAGGATAGTTAGCATACATTTGTAAAGTGCTAACTTTAAGTTATTATTACTAATCTATTACCATCTTTCTCTACCCTACTTTATGTAAGGTATAAACCTCAGAGTATATTATGGCTTAGGGCATGGTGTTGAGTGCCAGCATGAATATCTTGCTAGTAGTGAAGCATAGTCATAGTGAATGTTATCTGTATATAAAGGTTATTACCTAATACTCTGTAATACAACTTGTGTATTAGTTATGCAGGAAATCTACTTACTATATAGGATAGATAGGTACCCTCTCAATAACCAATACCACCACCTAGTATTCAGATTAAGGCCCTGCTAGGTTAAAGCTCTAATAGGGTATACTGCCAGGATCCTAGAATAGGAAATGTTTCTTCCTAAAAACCCCCTATTAATACTAATTTTCAATAGCCCATCACTGCTTAAAGATATTCTAGACTATATAGCTACTACGAAGATAGGAATAATACATAGATATGACTAATACAAACTCCAATTCCAGGTAGGAGCTCCCCTTCATATAGCTAAGTCTTGTATATCCTCCCCTTCCCCCCTAAGTTACTATAGTTCCTATAGCCCTTAGGTGTATATGGTCAAATAGCTTAACAAACTTTTTACTAGCGAGGATCCTAGTAAGTGATTATCCCTACTATCTCCTTTGTACCTTTCTCCTTTTTCCTTATCGCTAGTATCTAGTTATAGTGGAATTATGGTGGAGGAAATACCTTTTTATACCTTTTCTGATCTTATGCTTTTGCCTTCTATTTTTCCTATCATTGTTTTGAATAGGTAGATTTTGTGAGTAAGAGGAGGACTACTTTTGGGTATACCATAGTCATTGACTTTACGCTGATTCTTTTATAAATGTATTTTAGAAAATGAAGAATAAATAATTATCATCATCATCATAAAATGCCTAGCAAGAAAGGAGGAAATGGAGAAGTACATACTTAACCCACAGGAACTGCAGAAGATATTCGGATTAGAAGGAGACACCAAATGCAATGCTTACTATATCGCTAAAACTAGAATAGGACTACTGACCTGATCCTTCCTATATGAGTATTAAGTGGCTATACTAGTCTACTCTATACCTACTAGACCCCTATTATCTACCCTATCCCTACTGCTACCTAGCATGTATTCATCGTATAGGCTATTCAAGTTCTTTTTAATAGGAAACCTCTTATAGGTATAGCTCCAGATGATAGATCAGCTATGAGTTCCTCTAATTTTTTAAGTCCCTTGTCATATTTTTCTGATTGTTCTGATTATCTTAAGAAGGAGATTACTGTACCATTTACTGATTTAGATATGGCTTTGCAAACTCATATTCATTTATGTTAGTTTCTTTTGCAACACATTTCTATTTGTTTTTAGAGGAGATGTATTCTTAGTACTTCATATCTTTGACTATCTGTAAGAGGATATTCTTTAGACAACCCCTTCAGGGGTTATAATAATAGAAATAAATTACCTACCCCCTCTTATCTGTTCTGTCTTTCTTCTTCTTCATCCCTTATCAGCATATATCTACTTGATTCACTATTGTAGATCCTTCGAGTCTACTTTTAAGCCTTAAGAATATATTCATCTTTTCTCTCTCTTCTATCTCAAGAAGTCCTCACCCTAAACTTATAGGAAGAATGCTTTCTAGTTGAATATTTAAAAGTTGAGATATCTGAGTTCACTTAGTAATACTTACAAAGTATGCCTAGAGTATTCTTACTAAGCTATATATATTCCTATATAGGGTGATCTGTCATAGTAATAGTCAACCACTCTATATCTTCCTCCTCTTTCCATATGTCTTACCTTTAGAGAGTAATCTTCCTCTACTTTTCCAACCCTCAGTAATTTCCTAGCTAATATTGTTTGCAAGGACAGTATAGCTATTTAAGTTATCATGTCTATCTAGCCAGAGTTCTTTAATCAAATGCTCCGTACCCTTGTTAACTCTATTAAAAAGATTTAGCAGTTAGTTTCTACTATCTAAACTAGCCCTTGAATAATATTTCCATGAACTTAAGGCTATCACTACCTAGAACTCTACTATAGCTCAAACTATGGCCCTTTTTATTTTATTTTATTTATATTATATTGCATTTATTTTTAGGTACAAGCTCTATATACATCCTCTTTATATATTGTATAATAAAACCTATATCTACTATAGTATTTAAGTATAACTTCTGAGGTAGAAGAAAAGTAATGAAAAGTATACAGTAGCAAAATGGTAAATAGAAATGATAAAGACACCTATCATATATAAAGGGAAGGAAAAAACTAAACAGAAACTGGGGAAAACTAAGAAGTATACTAGGACCCTATCCTTTTACCCTATGGATATAAACCTCACAATACCTAGAAAATGAGATAGGGAAAAGTATAAGCATAAAATATACTGTAAAAAGGGAAAAGTAAATCATATCCTGAAATATAATAAGTAATGACAAATGTCCTCCTAAGAAACAGAAGAAAATGAAATAAGGGAAGGGGGAGATGGAATTAGGATTCGCACTATATGAAGGTTACCCTAATAGCATTTAGTAAATGAAGGTATAAACCTGATACTCTAATATATATGACTATATCTTTACTCTTAATTAAGTATACACACCTTATCCATATAATAGTGACTGAAGAAATCTAAATGAGGGGGGAATTATGATTCTATTTCCTCCTCATCTTCAGCTCAATCCCTAGGCTTATTATCTTCAGTTATAGTGATGATATAAGCAGGGTAGTATACATCATTAGCAGAATATGCACCTTCATAGTTTGTGCATTTAAGGGTAGTATACTTACATTATCAGCCTTTAACCTTGTAGTTTAAGTTACTACAAGTATATTTAGTTATGAGATGCTTGCTAGTCTAGTAGTAGCAAGTAACCTGAGAAGTATATCAGAGTTAATAATGGATATACTAGTTACACTGAGTGCAATAAGTGCTATTATTAAAGGTGATATATTGTTTATCCTTTCTATTTTCATTAAGGATAGTAGGAGCTTCAGAGATAATGAAGTGGTTATTATTGGCAATCACTATAACAGTAAGTGAGAAAGTCTTCTTGCTAGCAAGTTTTCCTTAGAAGTAAGCTAGAAGAGAGTTTTTACAAGTAGGATTCTATAGTTGAATGTGTCAATCTCCTCCTAGATCTTAGACATAAGTTTGAAATTAGAGACACTATTAGCTTATGTTACCATATTATTTACTATATACTTCTTATACAAGAAGTTGTAGTCAAGGGTAGTGGTATTAGGGAAGAACTTCCTAACAGCTTCCTTGACAGTTACTTTATAGGTGAGAACTTGCTAGGTATTTGTGTTTTCTATGATAGAAAAAAAAATAATATATAGGCCAGCTTTTTAGCCTAATCAGATTTAGTATATAGAGGGGGCTTTTTTAGAGACAAGAGCCTTATTGACTTTATCTTAGACTGTAATTTGGTTATAGTTAGGGATTTCTCCCTCTAGGTTTATGATGATCTCTTATTCTTCTATAGCTAGGTAGTTTTTTACAGGAGTGGAGGATGTAGTATTAGTTTGTAGTGTAGTAGAGGCTTTACCTTTTTAGTTCTTGATAACCTTAACCTATGTGTTATGAACACCGGTAGTGGTCAGTGTCAAGGTACCTAGACAATGTGCAATGATGGAGGTTATGCTTAGATTGTCAACATGTGAGTATGCCGTCTCTACCCTTCACTATTGTATTAAGAACTCTGGAGATGATCCTCTATCATATGACCTTATGGCATAGTATAGCATGGTGTGGCTTTGCTGTTAGCCCCGACTAGGTGTAGGAAGTCAACCCTATGGTTACCACACAATCAGATATCAGCATGATACGACATTGGCCTTGTCAGCCATGAGGTCATAATCGGGTGATTGGACTTATATCGTGAAAGACTATCACAAATCAGGAGTGAGATCTGAGAGGGTGATAGGTAATCATAGTCAAATCGAGTACTAATCACATCCTGTCTATTATGGACTCTTCTACAGGGTTAGATGATTAGGAATCAGGAGATGGTCTAGAATGGGCGATGGTTATTTATGTTTCTATCTTCTTTGTTATCTCTTTGTCAGCTCAGATGAAGGATCAGATATATAAGCATACAGATGTTATTGTCTTGTTATCTTTCCTTCCTTCCTTCTTTAGCACATAGCTTCCTGTCTTCTCTATGATTACCATTGTAAAAGCTTTATCTTCAAGCCTTAAAGAATATATTCATCTTCTATGTCTTCAATACTTAAGGTCTACCTATTCATTGTAGGGAAGATATCTTCTAGTTAAGCTTTTATTTAGCTGAGATATCTGAGTTTGCTCAGTAACTTTTACGAAGCATACCTGAGGTATCTTTATCGAGTCATATACAAACATATATGGTCATCTGTCATACTATATTCTTTAAAAGAAGATAACTTCCTCCTCTTCCAATATTCCAATATCTGATGTATCCTCTCTCACTCTTATCATGGGCATACAGCTCACTAACCCCTCAGCCTGAACAGTTCAGACCACTAGATCCTCTGCCTCCAATGTGTCAATGCATGAGGAGCCCACTATAGACCTCAAACCCTAGTAGTTGTAGTATGCTAACAAGTATCAAAAGGTAGTGATAGACAACTATGTTACCACTATGCAGGCTCTCTATAAGGCAAGGTCCTTCATAGGGGAAGAGCCCTTTAAATAGGCTTTACAAAGTACTGAGGAGGAGTTTTAGAAACAGTGCAATGATGTAGTAGCCATAGTCTATACTACCATCATCCTTCACTACACCATCCAGAAACCCCTCCCCAAGATCTCTATAGCTTTTCCCCCCTCTATGACAAATTTGCTCCTGTCTACTATTGAGTAGATCCAGAAGGAGCAGGCCACCTTCACTCAAAGGGAGGCTGACTACACCAAAACTCTTAATCAGGCCCATTAGAGTGTAGTCGAGGAGCTCAACTGCAAAATTAATGAGCTCTGCTAGTAGCTGGTAGACCAGGCTCTTCACTTACTGGCCTCCCAAATAAGCAAATCGCTAATCTAATAGTGTCTCTGGCAGAAGCCAAGGCTAGAGTTGAAGTCCTAGAGCAAATGAGGTTCCTCTCTAGGCTAGACATGGTAAGGCAGAATACCAGGTTCTACGCTTGAAGGCAGAGAATGAAGCTCTCTCTGCTAGGTCTATGTTGAGGAAGGAAGATGTGGTCCAGCTCAGGGAAGACCTGATGAAGGCTAACGATGATGCCAAAATGTTCAAGGAGTTGTACTATCAGTACAAGGAGTACTATAGGTTCATAATCTCCCATCTGGTCTCCCGTAACCTGGATGAGGTGATTGACCTTGACGACAGAGTGACCCACATCTCTACTCCTCCACCTTCCCTATGACCCAGGTTACTGCTCTCTAGGTCACAGCCCACCATCCGACCATTGCAACTACATTCCCAGCCAGTCTCTCCTACTCCTCCTCTAGTCCCTTCCTATTCTGCCTTTGCAGGACCTTCCCAGGGAAGGGGACCAACCTCCTTTGCCTCCTTTCTACCTGTACCCTGAGAAACCTCTCCTCATCCCCTTTAGGAGAGTGATGTTATCTAGATAGTGTAGGAGACACTCCAACAAACCACCCTACTAGTACCTCCCTCTAACTGCTCTACTCCTACTGTGCCTCCTATTCTGTCTACCACTTTCAAGGGTCATAAGCCTACTGACCCAGAGAAATTCTCAGGAAAGGCTAAGGACATAAGGAAGTTTTTCGAACAGTGTGAGAACTACTTTGCCCTCCAAGTACACGCCTTTCCCTAGGATTAGATCAAGACTAGTTTCGCATCAACTTATATGACTAGTATGGCTATGACCTGGTGGTGAGCCAATACTCACCAGTAGACCCAGCAGACCACCATTTAGGACAACTTCACTGAGGTAGTGAAAACCTACTTTGGAGCCTTTACCACTAAGACCTAAGATATTCTAGAGATGATCAGTGTCTAACAATCTAATGGCATCCTCTCCTACCTCACCTACATAGAGGCGCTTAACCAGGTCATCTAGTATGACCAAGAAACCTTCAAGTTTCAGGTAGAGAGGGGTCTAAAGGAAGATCTCCATCTGGTCATAGCAGCCCAAACTACACATGATATCCAAGCAGCAGAATAGCTTTCTCGTATTGTGCATGTAGGCTTGGTAATAGAAGATGCCTAGGTGGCTATCCAGCAGTCCTAGAAGGGACACTCGACTAAGCAGACTTCTGGCTAGTCTGCTCCTTCTAAGCAAAAGAAGACCTAGGATAAGGGTCCCTAGGGGTCCTCTTCCCATGACAAGGGGAAGCTTCCTTAGCTCACTGAGGTAGAGAAGGAGTAGGCTAAGAAGGACAAGGCTTATCTATACTGCCGGTCCAAGCACTATAGTGTTAAGGACTGTTACTCAAGCAGCAAGTTTTCCATCTCTACGGTGAAGATTGCGTCAACCTCAAATAAGCGCAAAGCAGATGATGATGGGAATTCCTCCTCCTTAAAGCAGCAAAAGATGTATAAAGCAAGAGTAGTCGATCTCCTAGATGACTGGAATGATGGGGATGATATCCCCATAGTGTAAGTGTCCTTTCCTTTGTAGCATCCTACACCATATCTACTGTGTTTTTTTTCCTTGTTTCCTTTAAGACCCAGTTGGTTTAAAGCATTGAATTTGTCTGCACGAAATTTCCATAAAGTCCATTGACTGAAATGTCCTTTGTGCTTTTCTTTTACTAAGGAGTTGGTGTTTGGAACTATTGTTCTATTCTCAGTAGCTAGGCCTGCCAGCATTGAGGCTAATGTAATTTATGATACCTATGTGTTATCTGGGCTTCCCTAGCTATTTTGATGCTAAGAACTGGGGCGTCGCACTCAATCAAGAGCATATAACATAGGTTCAATAGCTCCCACTTAGGGTTAAACTTGCCTCCCCCGCCTCCTTAGGTCTAAGTGTAATAACCTGAGCATACCCAAAGGTATGTGGGTAGACATGGCAACAGGCTAAGGAGTCCGTAGACTAGCTTAAGCTGACCCCAGGTTAAACCATTGATTACCTTTCTCAGAACTACCAGGGTACTTACACCTTAAAAGGTTTACTGCAATTGCTGGCCTTCGTTGATACCTAAGTAGAACCCTTAGAGGCAAGTCCTAGTTACCTCCACCACCGTCACACTCATTAGTACCTACTACTACTCAGCGTTTTGATCTAGGGCTATGGGAGAGAAACACCAGTAATGTGTTAACTGGGCCCTCGCTTCCTCGCCCCTATGATACCCATGTATGATATCATACCCATATATATTATTTCCTTCTTTTTATAGAGGTGTTAGCTAGAGGTATTGATTTGTTTTCATTTCTTTTAAAGTTAGGCCTAAGGAGGACCTATACTAGGTCGAAATACACTAGCTGTATAGCAGACCACCACTCTTTACAGCTATTCTATCAAATTATCCATTCTGCCTCCACTGCTTTTCCAACTACTATATTTTCAAATAACCTCCTTGTAGACAAGATGTATAGTGAGCTCTGGCCACAAGTATCCCAGGAGAAATCAGGGAATGTATTTACTACTGCAAATATGTCAACCATTGTTTCCTCAAAAGAAGGCCCTGCCCAGGGTATGTGTATTATGGTTCCAGTCACCTTGTACTGGAAAACCTATTCTGTTGAGGGCCCCCAAGTACATGTGATCACAGCTACAGCCAAACTGGACAATAGAGCAACCAGTGCTTACATCTCAGATTAACTCCCTATCATTAAGAAGAAGTGGTCCTAGGCAGTTAACGTCTATGCCTATAATGGTTCCTGTAGACAGGAGTGGTATTACACTCCTAAGTTGCAAATGCAGATCCTCAACCATTGTAAACTTATCGATTTTGACGTTGGCCATATGCCTCCCGATGTGGACATTTATCTTCCTATCAAGTAGTTTCAAGATCATGAACCACAGGTCGATTATAACTAGGATATTCTCATAGGATTTCCCTCCTCCAAATGCAAGAACCAACTCATGACTCCTAGTATCTAGATAGCCTCTGTATTTGAGTTGATTTTGGATGATGACTTCTACACTAACTCCTAAGCTATCGGTGGTAGACTGTTAGGGTATCTGGACACCCTAGTCAATAAAGTAGTTGTCCATCGTTAGTGTACTACCATGACCAGAGCTCCAGTAGGCTCTTTCGCTGAGCTCTTCATGCAGTCTTCTATCTCCTCAACATATAAAGGTGAGAAGTGGGAACAGATCTATCCTGCTGTCTTCTCTGAATAACTTGCCTCTTCACTCCCTCCCCATCAGGAATGGGATTGCAAAATCGATCTGAAGGAAGGAACAACTCCTCCCTAGGGCCTACTATACCATCTATCTGAGACTGAGCTCTAGGCCCTGTATAAGTACCTTGATCAGATGATTAAAGAGGGAAAGATAAGGCCCTCCAAGTCCCCCACAGGTGCTTCTATCCTGTTTATAAAGAAGGCTGATGGTTCCTGTGGCCTTTGTGTCGACTACCAGGGTTTGAATAAGATTGTTATTCAAAACCGCTATCCTCTCCCCCTTATGGGTAAACTTAGGGACCAAATCAGTAATGTGAAATAGTTCACCAAGCTCAACCTCAAGAATGGCTATAACCTCATTTGCATCGCTAAGGGTGATAAGTGGAAAACATCTTTCGCACTCGTTATGGCCAGTATGAGTATTTGGTGATGCTATTTGGTCTCTGTAATGCCCCTACTGTCTTTCAAGAAATGATGAACACCATATTTCATGACCTCCTGGATCTGGCTATCCTTATCTGCTAGGATAACATCCTAATCTATGCTGCGACTAAGGAAGAACAAGACTGCCTTATGCATCAAGTCCTCAAGCACCTTGACTACCACAAGTTAGCTCTCAAACT
>JABYPW010000182.1:0-34138 GCA_016880775.1 Phymatotrichopsis omnivora | reverse complement strand
CACATTCTCCCCCCGCTGCCGCATCTGCGCAGGACCCCATGCGATCTTCGAACACTCCTGTGGCAACACAGAGTGTAAACGCCGCGGACGACAATGCGATCATACGGTACTTAAATGTGCTAATTGCAATACCGCCCACCCCGCCAACGATCCCCTCTGCCCCGTATACTTGCAAGCCTTGGCCGACAGTAACAAGTGAGTGGAGAACCTGCGTGCCGTGATGGAAGAGGGAATGGAGACATAGGGCCCCTTAGTTTTTCATCTCTTTTTCTGCTCTTGTTATTCCCTTTGTGTAAAAGTTTTGTGAGTTTGGCGTGTGTTTTCTCCTTTGTCTATTTCTCTTTCCCTTTTCTTTGGTTAGTATTTCTCGCTTGTACCTCGATTCCTTCCGGTTGTTGTAAGGTTCGCCTCGCTGGAGATGGGAAAGAGGTTCCCTGGGCTTGTCTTTTTCCTTTTCGCTTGAAGTTTTTTCTGCTGTTTTGACGTGCTGGGTGGTCGCTTTTGTGCTGGTCGCGTTTTCTTTTTGGTTTTTACTTTCCCCCGCCGCTCTCTCCCTTCTGCCCCGTTTCTTCCGTAGTTTATTGCGTGTAAGCGAGGAGGATTCGGGAACAAACCGTGTATTTTATCTGTAAACCATAGGATGCGCTACCGACATTAGGTCGGCTGTCTTCTACCTCTGTCATAGCTTGACATAGCTGCAAGCAGAGGTTCTTTAGACGACCCCTAGCGGGGTCGTAAAGATAAAATCAAAATGAATTTCCCCCCCCCCCCTGGTCTCTTCATGTTTGGCAACACAGAGTGTAAGCGTCGAGGACGACAATGCGAACATACAGTGCTTAAGTGCGCTAATTGCGATGCCGCCCACCCCGCCAATGATCCCCTCTGCCCCATATACTTGCAGGCCTTGGCCGACAATAACAAGCGAGTGGAGAACCTGCGTGCCGTGATGGAAGAGGGAATGGAGACTTAGGGCCCCTTGGTATTTCATCTCTTTTTCTGCTTATGTTGTTCCCTTTGTGTAAGAGTTTTGTGAGTTTGACATGTGTTTTCTCCTGTGTCTTTTCTCTTTCCTTTGTCTTTGGTTAGTGTTTCTCGCGTTTACCTCGATTCCTTCCGGTTGTTGTAAGGTTCGCCTCACTGGAGATGGGAAAGGGGTTCCCCGGGCTTGTCTTTTTCCTTTTTGCTTAAAGTTTTTTCTGCTGTTTTGACGTACTGGGTGGTCACGTTTGTGCCGGTCACGTTTTCTTTTTTTAGGTTTTTACTTTCCCCCGCCGCTCTTTCCTTTCCGCCCCATCTCTTCTTTAGTTTATTGCGTGTAAGCGAGGAGGATTCGTGAACAAGCCGTGTATTTTATCTGTAAACCGTAGGACGCGCTACCGACACTAGGTCGGCTGTCTTCTACCTCCGTCATAGCTTGACATAGCTGCAAGCGGAGGTTCTTTAGATGACCCCTAGCGGGGTCGTAAAGATAAAATAAAAATGAATTTCCCCCCCCCTGGTCTCTTCATGTTCTTCTTCTTCCTTCTCTCTTTAGTCTACAGACTAGCTACGAGCCTTAAGAATATATTCGTTCTTAACACAACGCCTTATCATCTCTCTCTTCTCTGCGAACGTAGGAAAGTGTATTTGTGGATCCAGACTTAGAACACGTTGAGATATCTGAGTTTACTCAGTAATACGTTTCTCTGTTGAGTGGCACTTGCACTTTACCGAGCCCTTTCCCGCACTCGAAGACACCTGCCATAACACTATATTCTTAAGTCATGGCTAGCGACGACACCCCTATACCAGACTTCACCATAACCCTCGCCCTCTACGATGGCAAAACTCTCACCAAACCAGGCCAAGCGCCCTCGGTTACGACAAGATCAGGGAGGAGACTCCTTGAATCAACGGTAGAACTCGACGAGGCTGGCCCGAAGTTTGTGGACAAACATCAGAGCCACATAATCGCCAACTTTGTCGAACTGGACGCTGCTTTCCTGGAAGCCAGGGACTTCATTGGAGATGAAGCCTACCAGCAGGTCCACGCCCAGCTCCTGGAAGACTTCCAGAAACAAAAGGAGGAAATACAAGGAATCCTCTTCTCCACCATCATGACATACAAACAGATGGGGAAGAGACTCCCTCCGGTCCTGGTGTCTTTCCCACCTAGGGTAACTAACATCCTCCTGAAGGCGGTCAATCTCCTCAAGGAACAAAAGAAGGAGAACGAGTTCCAGGCCACAAAGATCAGGGAACAGCTTGAAGCTGAATACTCCTATCAAATAGGGAGGCTTCAGCAAGAGATCGAGTCCCTGAGAAAGGAACTCCAAACGGCCTGCCTCCAGGCACTACCCCAGGAGGACACTCAGCTCTTGGTGGAGCTGCAAACAGACCTGAACCGAACAAGGGACGCAAACACTGCCCTAAATTCGGAGGTCTTTAACCTCAAAAACCAACTCCAGTTTGCCCAGAAGGAGTTGGAAATTCGCCAACAAGCCACGCAGTCTCAGACCACTCTGGAAAAGAGAATAGCAGAGTTGGAAGCTGAACTGAAGGAGGCTAAGGAAGACGCTGAGCACTACCACAGTCTCTACCGGCAGTATAAAAGGCCAGTGGACTCAGCCCTTTCCCCCATGCAATCTGCAAGGGAGAAGACGGTAGAGGAAGAAGAGACAGTTCCTCTCTCTCCTACCATCCCTGAAATGGAACCTCCCTATCCCTTGCACAGAAGGAGCAGGGGATTCCCCGACCTCTCAAGGCCGGGTGAAGCAGGTCCTTCCCGGTGGAGGAGGTTTACCACCAGATCGCCAACGCCACCTCCTCTTCCTCCAAGACCTCAAGGGGAACAACCCCTGACCAGGAAAGATGTGGAGGATCTCCTAAGGGAGGCGCTAGCTAAAGTAGTGCCGCCCCAACCTCCCACTCCTCCTAGGTTTGAGGCAGCCACACCACCACCACCACCACCACAGCAGCCCCAAACCTTTAAGGGGCCGAAACCACCAACGCCAGACAAGTTCGCCGGGAAGGCTGAAGACATTTTCAAGTATCAACTCCAACTTGAAACGTACTTTGTTCTTCAACCCCAAGCCTTCCCCTCCGACACCATCAAGATCCAGTATGCCTCAACGCTACTGACGGGCAACGCACTGGCTTGGTGGAGAATCAACCACTCTCGGTGGGTAAACCCCATGGCGAGATGGGAAGATTTCCTGGAAGCGATCAGGACCAACTTCGGGGCATACACCCTCAGGCCTAGCTACATCACGAAGTTAATGCAGGCCAAGCACACGGGACCAATTCTGGAGTTCATCACCTACATGAGAACTCTCAACACCGTGTGCCAATACAATGAGGGGTACCTGAAGGATTGGGTTAACCAGGGACTTCACCCCAGTCTCAGAAAAGCCATGGCCACCAGTTACAACTGAAACTACCAAACCACCTAAGAGTGGTTTGACCAAGTTATCACGGTCAGCCAGCAAATGGAGGAAGCCGCCAAAGCTCTTGGAGAAACTCCTTGGCCCAAGCAGAAGGACTCAGTCCCATCTGCCAAGCCCAAGGAAAAGCCAAAGAACTCCAAGGGTAAGGATAGAGCGGACAAATCTGAAAAACCCAAGTCGGACTCGAAGCCCTCCTCAAAGCTCCCATATCTCATGGGAGCGGACCTCAAGTGGGCCAAAAACAACGGCGCCTGCCAAAAATGCGCCCGCCCTGGTCATAAGGCCAACGAGTGCTTCGCCTACAAAAAGGCAGAGATCCCCTCTTCCAAACAACACTCAACTAAGAGGAAGAGGGACGACAAAGACGACGATAAGTCCGAAACCTCCAAGAAAACGAAAACTGAGGCTGCGGGATGAGTGGTTGAACTGCCCGATACGTGGGTAGATGGTGATGACATCCCAATGGTTTGAAGAGCCACAACTCGACGACCCGTTTCCTTTGTTGTTTCCTTTGTTGAAGAAGAGACTCGGAAAGGATGTACCCCAACAAATGATACCCATTGCACACTCATTTTGGAGCCGGTGTTCCAGGGATTTTCTTAGCCCTGGTTCTTGGTGGGTGGGCCGCCGGTTAAGTGGCTTGTATTCCTAGTGATGACTGATGACCTCATGATTCACGATTATGATACCATGATGCACGAATTCCCTTTCCTTTAGACTGTACAAGTATCTTCATAGATCTTAGTACTTAATGTTTAATGCTTGGTTCATTTCTTTTCCTCTTTTTGCCTGCCTGAGGATGGCCTTAAGGTTGAAATACGCAGGTCGTATAGCAGTGCTGACATTCTTTACAAACTCAATGCATAACTTACAAAACTTTGTCTTCCCCACACTGCAAATTTATTCTATCACACACCCTTAGGTACTGCGACGTCCGGCCACGACGTTCCCGGGAGAGATCAGGGATCCTATTCGCAGAAATGACGACCATCGCTTCCAAAACTGAAGGCCCCAAGCAAGGGAAATGCATCAAGGTTCCAGTGACACTCCGCTGGTGCACCTCTGTCAACCACGAAATCGTCACCCACACGCTAACTGCAACTGCCAAGCTCGACAATGGCGCTACAGGAGCCCTTATCTCAGACAGGCTCCTGGTCCCCAAGCGCAAGCGCCAGGTACCCGTAAACATCTACGCATACGATGGGACCTGCAAGCAAGAATGGTACTATACGCCGAAGCTTCAGATGCAAATCCAAAATCACAAGGAAAACATCGACTTCGACGTAGGACCGACGCCTCCCGATGTCGACATCTACCTCCCCGTAAAGTGGTTTCAAGATCATAACCCCACGGTGGACTACGACAAGGCAGAATTAGTGGGTTTCTACTCTGACAAGTGCAAACACCATCTTGTCAAACCCCAGGTCTCCATAGCCTCGGCTCATGAGATCTTGCAAGATGAAGACTTCCACACTAACACCGCAGTTGTGGGTGGGGGTTTACTTGGGTGGGTTGACACACCCATTAGTCCAACCGAGACACTGAGATGGTGCTCGGCCATGGCAAGGCTGCCTTTGGAAAACTCCACGGAGCTTTTCCTACATTCCTCATCCATCAGCGCTTCAGACCAAAACAAGTGGGAACAAATATTCCCCAAAGTCTTCTCAGACCAGTTAGCATCCCAACTGCCACCTCACCGAGAATGGGACATGAAGTTACCGATGAAGGAAGGAGCCCAACCTCCCTGGGGACCAATTTACAAACTCTCTGAAACGGAACTGAAAGTTCTGAGAGAATACATCGACACCATGCTCAAGGAAGGCAAAATAAGACCTTCCAAATCCCCAGCTGGTGCTCCTATCCTTTTCGTCAAGAAAGCTGATAGATCCCTCCGCCTCTGCGTCGACTACCGAGGACTTAACAAAGTCCTCATCTAGAACCGCTACCCACTACCCCTCATGGGCAAGCTGCGTGACAGAATTGGTAAAGCCAAAATCTTTACCAAGCTCGACCTCAAGAATGGATATAACCTAATCCGTATCGCAAAAGGGGACGAGTGGAAAACTGCCTTCCGCACCCGTTATGGGCAGTTTGAATACCTCGTCATGCTGTTCGGTCTCTGCAATGCCCCAGCCATCTTCCAAGAAATGATGAACACCATTCTCTGTGACCTTCTTGATGTAGGTGTCATAGTCTACCAAGACGACATCCTCATCTACGCGGAAACCCAACAGGAACACGATCGCCTGGTCAAGGAAGTTCTTTCTCGCCTTGATAAACACCAACTTGCCTTGAAACCTTCCAAGTGTCATTGGGCAGTGGACAAGGTTGAATTCCTTGGATTCATCATCTCGGCTCAAGGGATTGAAATGGCGAAGGACAAAATTGAAACGGTTCTGGAATGGCCAACTCCGAAAACGGTCACAGATGTCAGGTCCTTCCTCGGCTTTGCGAACTTTTATCGAGTCTTCATCAAAAACTTCTCGAAATTAGCATCGCCCCTTACGGACCTTACCAAGAACGATACACCATGGAAATGGGGAAAGGCAGAAGATAATGCCTTTTCAGACCTTAAGCACCGCTTCACCTCTGCACCCATTCTCTCTCACTACGATTCCAGCATTCCTCTCCTTGCGGAAACCGATGCCAGTGACTTCGCGATTGGCGGGGTCCTATCTCATCAGTTCCCCGATGGCTCCCTGCATCCCATTGCATACTTCTCTCGCAAGATGCTTCCCCCGGAGCGCAACTACGAAATTTACGACAAGGAAATGCTGGCGGTCTACACTTGTCTATACAAGGAATGGAGGCACTGGTGTGAAGGTTCCCTTTCCCCCGTCTTAGTATTGACTGACCACAAAAATCTGGAGTACTTTGCCACAACCAGAGTTTTGTCGCGCAGGCAGGTTAGGTGGATGGAGAAGTTAGGAACGATTGACTACAAGATCGTGTACAGGCCAGGTACCAAGAACACCAAAGCCGACGCACTATCACGACGTGGAGACCACGTCCCTACAGAGGGGGCACCAGAGTACGAACTCCTTTTCCTCAAACCGGGTCAATACATAGCGGCATCCGAAAGGGTTGCCCTGAACATCCACCTGGAATTTATTGAAGACCTCTGTTACGCTCTGGTCTCTGACCCCGAAACCCAGGAACTTGTCAACAAGCTTCCATCTGGCTACGAAATTGCAGATAGTATGCTCTTCTATAACAACCTGTGGTTTGTCCCCTCGCACCTCCGCACTTCGATCCTGTAGACACGGCATGATCACCCAACGGCAGGCCATATTGGCCGAGACAAACTTTATGAGCTTGTAACAAGGGATTTTTATTGGCCCACGCTCCGAAAGGACATAGCCGAATATGTTGCAGCATGTCACATCTGCCAAACAAATAAGGCCCGATGACATAAGGCTTACGGTCAACTTTTGCCCCTCGAGCTCCCTTATCGCCCTTGGGAAAGTATCTCCATGGACTTCATCACCGAACTTCCTCCCTCAGATGGCCACACCCAAATATGGGTCATTGTGGACTGGTTCTCTAAAATGGCGCACTTCATCCCCCTTGGCACAAACACCACCTCGAAGGATTTAGCGAACACGTTCGTGAATGAGATTTGGAAACATCATGGACTTCCCACCAATATTGTCTCTGACCGAGACCCGAAATTTCAGGCTTGGTGGAAAGAAACCATGACCGCCCTTGGTGTGAAACTATCACTGTCAACAGCAGCGCACCCCCAAATGGATGGCCAAACCGAACGGCTAAATCAAATCCTCGAGGCATACCTTCGGAACTATGTCACCTACGACCAGACCAACTGGGCGAGCCTCCTGCCACTGGCGGAATTTGCTTACAACAACTCGATCTCCTCCTCCACGGGTCAAACACCCTTCTACACCAACTATGGTTATCACCCTTCGCCTGATGCGGTTTCAACAATCAAAACCTTCAAGGGATCCCAGGAACTTGAAAACAACTGGAAGGACATCCGTGCCCGCCTGCTGACCATTCAACAGCGGGTAGTCAAGTGGTACGATGCTAAACATCTCGAGTTCCCCAAACAGAAACCAGGATCCCTTGTACTTCTGAGAAAAGACAACCTCCCCAACCTCAAGCCTTCGAAGAAACTTGATGCCAAATATGCTGGCCCCTTTGAAGTCCTCTCCAGAATAGGACCCAGAGCGTACAAACTCAAGCTCCCCTTCAACTGGAAGATCCATCCGGTATTCCATGTCTCGCAACTCGAACCCTACAAAACGTCACCTCAGTACCCGGCACCAGCCAAACCTACGCCGGAAAACGACGATGGGGAAGAGGCCTATTTTGTTGAAGGAATCTCCAAGGTCCGCTTTAACCGTCAAAGGAAAAAGCTGGAGTACTTTATTCTTTGGGAAGGATACCCGCACGACCAAGGCACATGGGAACCACTTGATAACCTGCTGGTAAACGGAGAACCGATCGATGCTCTGGTTAAGTTCCGACTAGACCACCCCAATGCCGAGGATAATGCCAAGAGACCTAAGGAGGATGGGTCACGATGAAAGCGGAGAAGGGTTTAGATAGGCAAGTCCCCTTTACCCTTCACACGAGAGGCTGATGGTCATAGTCACATCGACTTAAACCGCTTCGCTCTCAAGGGATAGGATGTTCACTCGGAGTATTGGGGAACGTTCCGAAAACCTCTTGCAGCCAGTCCATCGTCAGGACATTGGTTGAAGGAAACGCAATATGCTAACTGCTCTATGTGCGTGAGGGCATGCACCTTTAGGAGGGGTGTAGTGTTACAGCCACGGTACCAAGGCCCACGCGCGATGATGAGTTTGGTTAGATGAGCAACTTCCTGTGAGTATACCCCTGCGCCACGCGAAAGGACTACATGACAAAGGGCTCTGCCTCAGGATGAGTCATATGTGGCACCTCTGATGAAGATGAGTCAGGGTCTGACTCACCCGTCATCCTCTCTCAAGCGTACCTCACATGATCGGATTAACTTGAGTAACTCCCGCGGACTAGTCACCTGCGGTTGGTATGACTCAAGCCGATCGAGCCAGTAATCGCGTGATGATGATCTTACCCGAGATCGGCGATCCGAGCTCAGACCACGACGCTGATCATTTCCGTTACGACTCCTAGGAATGTTACGATCATGCTAGATGATGATAGAATGAGTCATAGGATTTCTAAGCCTTTCTTTTGGGTTCTATTTCTTATGTAATCTCCTTTGTCATAGATGACTCATTTCTCTTGGTTGGAAGGGTATTTAAGGACGGGTTGTTGGTCTCTTCATGTTCTTCTTCTTCCTTCTCTCTTTAGTCTACAGACTAGCTACGAGCCTTAAGAATATATTCGTTCTTAACACAACGCCTTATCATCTCTCTCTTCTCTGCGAACGTAGGAAAGTGTATTTGTGGATCCAGACTTAGAACACGTTGAGATATCTGAGTTTACTCAGTAATACGTTTCTCTGTTGAGTGGCACTTGCACTTTACCGAGCCCTTTCCCGCACTCGAAGACACCTGCCGTAACATGTTGTCTAGATAGTGCAGGAGGTACTTCAACAAACTGCCCCTCCAGTGCCTCCCTCCAACTGCTCCACTCCCACTCTACCTCCTATTCTATCTACCTCCTTTAAGGTTCCCAAGCCCAGCGATCTAGAAAAATTCTCAGGAAAGGCTGAGGACATAAGGAAATTCATCAAACAGTGTGAGAACTACTTTGCCCTCTAAGTACATACCTTCCCCCAAGACTGGATCAAAACCAGGTTTGCCTGGACATACATGATAGGTATGGCAGTAACCTATTGGTGAGCCAATACTCACCGGTGGACCCAGTAGACCACTATTTGGGATGACTTCACTGAGGTAGTGAAAACCTACTTTGGAGCCTTCACCACCAAGCCCCAGGCTATCAGGGAGATGATCAATGCCTTGTAGACTAAGGGCATCCTCTCCTATCTCACCCACATAGAGGCGCTCCACCAGATCATCTAGCATGATCAGGAAACCTTCAAGTTTTGGGTGGAGAGGTTATTGAAAGAATATCTCTACCTGGCAATAGTGGCCCAGACCTACAACAATACCCCTGCAGCAGAGTGTCTTTCTTATGTTGTTCAGGTTGGGCTGGCAATGGAGGATTCCTAGGTGGCTATCCAGCAGTCCCAGAAGGGATATTTAACTAAGTAGACCTCTGGCTAGTCTACTCATTCTAAGCCAAAAAAGACCTAGGATAAACATCCCTCAGGGTCCTCTCCCTAGGATAAAGGGAAGCTTCCTCAACTTACTAAGGAAGAGAAGTAGTGGACTAAGAACAATAAGGCCTATCTGTACTACTTATCCAAGTACCATAGTGTGAAGGACTATTACTCAACCTGGAAATTCTCCATCTCTACTGTCAAGATTGTGTCCACATCAACTAAATGCAAGGTAGATGACGATGGGAATTCCTCCTCCTCTAAGTAGCAAAAGACCTGTGCTGCTCAAGTGGTCGGTCTCCGGGACAACTGGAAGGATGGGGATGACATCCCTATGGTGTAAGTGTCCTTTTCCTCGTGGCATCCCATGCCACCTCTCCTATTGTTTCCTTTGTTTCCTTTAAGACTCAGTTAGTTTAAAGCATTGGTTTTGTTGTGCACCAAATTTCCTTAAAGTCCATTGATTGAAATTTCCTTTATACTTTTCCTTCTTACTAAGGAGCTGGTGTTTGGAACCATTATTCTGTTCTCGGTTGGTAGGCCTGCCAGCATTGAGGTTAATGTAATTCATGATACCCATAAGTTATGTGTTATAACCTAATGTCTTACAACTGTTATAATACCCTCATGTATTATTTTCCTTCTTTTCTTATAGGCATTGACTAGAGGTTGTGTTTTCCTTTTCTTTTGCAAAGGTTATGCATGAGGAGGACCCATACAGGGTCAAAATGCACTGGCTATATAGCAGACCACTATTCTTTACAAATCTATCTGATTATCCATTATGCCTCCACCACTTTCCCAACTCCTGCTTTTCATAAACCTCCTTATAGACAAGATGTATAGCAAGCTCCAGCCATGAGTTTCCCGGGAGAGGTCAGGGAATGTATTCGCTACTACCACTATGTCAACCATCGTTTCCTCTAAAGAAGGCCCTGCCCAGGGTAGGTATGTTACAGTTTCAGTGACCTTGCACTGGAAAACCTATTCTGTTGAGGGTCCCCAAGTACATATGATCACAGCTATAGCCAAGCTGGACAACAGAGTGATCAGTGCTTATATCTCTAACTGGCTCCTTGTCCCTAAGAAGAAATGGTCCCAGGTGGTCAATGTCTTCACCTACGATAGTTCCTGTAGGCAGGAGTGGTATTACACTCCTAAACTCCAGATGTAGGTCCTCAACCATCATGAACTTATCGACTTTGACATTGGCCTTATGCCTCCAGATGTGGATATATATATTCCTGTTAAGTAGTTCCAAGATCATGAACTATAGGTCGATTATGACTAGGCTATTCTTATGGGATTCCCCTCCTCCAAATGCAAGAACTATCTCATAACACCTTCCATCCAGATGGCCTCAGCATTTGAATTGATCAAGGATGATGACTTCTACACCAATTCTGAAGATGTTGGAGTCAGGATGTTATAGTGGGTAGACACCCCAGCTAATAAAGGAGTTGTCCATCGTTGGTGTGCTGCTATGACTAGAGCTCCTATTAGTAAATTTGCTGAGCTCTTTATGTGGTCTTCTATCTCCTTAACCTCTGGAGGTGACAAGTGGGAACAGATCTATCCTGCTGTCTTCTCTGAATAACTTGCCTCTTCGCTCCTTCCCTATTAGGAATGGGATTACAAAATTGATCTGAAGGAAGGAACGACTCCTCCCTAGGGCCTGCTTTACCATCTGTCTGTGACTGAGCTCTAGGCCCTACATGAGTACCTTGATTGCATGATCAAGGAGGGGAAGATAGAGCCCTCCAAGTCTCCTACAGGTGCTCCTATCCTGTTCATGAAGAAGGCTGATAGTTCCCTCTACCTTTATGTCAACTACCGGGGTTTGAATAAAATCCTTATTCAAAACTGCTATCCTCTGCCCCTTATGGGTGAACTGAGAGACTGAATCAGCAATGCAAAATGGTTCACTAAGCTTGACCTCAAGAACAGCTAGAACCTCATCTGCATCCCTGAGGGTGATGAGTGGAAAACTTCCTTTCGTACTTGTTATGGCCAGTACAAGTATTTGGTAATACAATTTGGTCTCTGCAATGCCCCTGCTGGCTTCCAGGAAATGATGAACACGATTTTTCACAACCTCCTCAATCTGGGTGTCCTCATCTACTAGGATGACATCCTGATCTACGCCGCAACTAAGGAAGAACACGACTGCCTTCTGCATGAAGTTCTTAATTGCCTTGACCACCACAAGTTAGCCCTCAAGCTAGCCAAGTGTGTCTGGGTGGTCCATGAAGTGGAATTCCTTGGGTTTATCATCTCTGACAAGGGCATTAGCATCTATGAGGATAGGATCCAAGCTATGTAAGATTGGCTGACTCCCACTATGGTTCATGACATCCATTCTTTTCTGGGCCTAGCAAATTTTTACCAAGTCTTGATCCAAGGATTTTTGAAGATCGCTATGCCCCTGACAAACCTCACCAAGTAAGACCAGCCCTAAACCTGCGGGCCTTAGCAGTAGTCTGCCTTTGATGCCCTCAAGGGCCTCTTCACCTCTGCACCTATCCTTGTCCACCATAATTCTCAGACTCCCTTGCAAGCTGAAACCGATGCCAGTGACTTTGCCCTTAGAGGCATACTGTCGCACCATTTTCCTGATGTCTCTATTCACCTATTAGATTTCCACTCTCACAAACTTGAACCAGCAGAGTAGAATTATGATATCTATGACAATGAAATAATTGTAGTGTTTGACTGCCTTTACATGCAATAGAGATATTGATGTGAGGGAATGGATTATCCAGTCCTGGTAGTGATAGACTATAAGAACCTCGAGTACTTCACAACTACTTAGCTCCTCTCCAGGAGATAGGCCCAGTGGATGAAGAAATTGGGCACCATCAATTTCCAGATAGTGTATCAGCCAGGTAATTCCAATGATGTAGCTGATGCTTTGAGCAGATGTGCAGACCGTATCCCTATGGAGGGGGCATAGGAGCTCAGTATTCTTTTTCTCAAGAAAGGATAGTACATTGCTGCAATTGAGAAGTCTTACACCTTGCTCAGTCCTTCCTTTTACCAAGCCTTGAGAGAAGCCATTACTGCTGACCCTGAATGCTAATACATTCTGAGCTCACCACAGGAACCCTATATTATTCATGACGGCCTTCTAATGTAGAATAGTTTGTGGTATGTCCCCCCTTCTCTTCACACTGAGGTTCTCAGGTCCAGGTACGATCACCCCACAGCAGGCCACTTAGGCTAAGATAAGACCTTTGATCTTATCGACAGAGAGTTCTACTAGCCACATAGACAGCAGGATATAGCTAAGTATATCTCTGCATGTGACCAGTGCTAATAGAATAAAGCCCACCAACATAAGGCCTATAGGCAACTGGTTCCATTGGAGATTCCTCATAAGCCATGGGAATCGATCTCCATGGACTTCATGATAGACCTCCCTCCTTCTGATGGCTTCACCCAAGTGTGGGTGATTGTTGATCATTTCTCAAATATAGCATATTTCATCCCTCTCAGCCCTAATGTCGACTCTATGCACCTTGCCAACATCTTTGTCCTTGAGATTTGGAGACCCCATAGCCTTCCTACCAATATTATCTCTGACCATGATCTTAAGTTCGAAGTGTTCTGGGGTTACATGATAGAAAATCTCAGGGTTCAGTTATCAAAGAGCACTACTGCTCACCCCCAAACAGATGGACAAACAGAATAGCTAAACCAGGTCCTGGAAGCTTACCTCTATGCATATGTCAACTATGAGTAATCTAATTCGGTCTTTTTCCTTGCCCTAGCAGAATTCGTGTACAACAATGCCAAGTCATCCTCCACTAGGGTGTCCCATTTCTTTACCAATTTTGGATATCACCCTTCACTTGACACTATCCAAATAGTCTCTACCTATCAGGGAAGTGAGGCTTTAACTTGAGAATGGACCACCATCCAGCAATGTCTTTTCGTAGCACAACAAATGATGGTTGTATGGTATGATAAGTCTCACCAAGCCTTCCCAGCTCTTAAGCCCAGAAACCGTGTCCTACTTAAGTGAGACGATATCACCCCCTTACAACCTTCCTGCAAGCTAGACACCAAGTTTGCTGGCCCCTTTAAGGCAATTAAACCCATTAGACCTCAGGCCTACAAACTCAAGCTTCCCTTCTCTTGGAAGATCCACCCTATTTTCCACATCTTCAAGATAGAGCCCTACTATATTTCTGGTCAGTTCCCTATTCACCCTCCTCCTGCCCCTGAGATTGAGGAAGGCAAAAACCATTTCTTTATTTCCAAACACGCCAAAGTTTGGAACAACTGGAAAACTAAGTGGGTGGAATATTTGGTGTTGTGGGAAGGATAATTTGATGACGAGGGGAGTTGGGAACCCTTGGAGTCACTGCTAGTTAATGGTGAACCCATCGATGCTCTTGTGACCTTTCAACAGGCCTATCTGGAGGCAGAGTGCTAAGCTACTGAGTCAAAGGAGGCTCCACTCTGCAAGCGAAGAAGGAGGAATTGAGGTATATATAGTTGCTCTTTCCTCTGCAGTTGGTTTCCCTTGAATGCAGCGGGGCGATACCATTGTGTCCTCGCATGATCCTAAGTCCCCTTGAAGCTCCATTGAGTTGGGATGATCTTCCACTACAGGCTATAGGAAACTATTCACCTGTTCCAGTTGCTCTTAGGAAAGGTGAAGAAGTGACATAAAGTTAACCACTATGCACATGGGGACCATGTGCCTTAGAAGGGGCGTAGTGTTATAAACACCGGTAGTGGTCAGTATCAAGGTACCTGGATGATGGGCTATGATAGAGCTTACACTTACATTGTCAACATGTGAGTATGCCATCTCTACCCTTCACCATTGTGTTAAGTGCTCTGGAGATGATCCTCTGTCACATAACCTCATGGCATAGTAGGGTATAGTATGGCTTTGCCATTAGCCCTAACTAGGTACAGGAAGTCAGCCCTACAGTTACTATGTGATCAGCTATTGGCATGATGTGACATTGGCCTAGTCAGCCATGAGGTCATGATCGGGTGATCAGACTCATATCATGAGAGACTATCACTAATCGGGAGTTAGGCCTGAGAGAGTGATAGGTGATCATAGTTAAATCGAGTACTAATCATATCCTGTCCTTTCCAGACTCTTCTATAGGTTTCAGCAATTAGGAATCAGGAGATGGTCTAGAATGGGTCTTGGTTCTCTATATTTCTATTTCCTTAGTCATCTCTTTGTCAGCTCAGGTAAAGGATGGGATATATAAGTATGCGGTTGTTCTTGTTCTTGTCTTTGACCAAAACTGAGATCCAGGAAGCCAAAAGAGAGTTCAGGCACAAAGTTCATGACACCAAAAAAGAACACTGGCACAAGTTCCTAGCCGAAGTCAACAACAAAGACCTCTGGAAAGCCCTAAAATACACCAGACCAGCAAGAGACATCCCCCTACCTCCCGTGAATGGAGCGACCAACCCAAACGAAAAAGCACAGGCCCTGATAGACCACTTCTTCCCAGAAAAAGAGGATCCCCTACCCCTGCCCCCTCCAGGCGAGAAGCTCACCCAGGAGAACATCTCAGAAGAAGAACTGAGGTACGCCATAAGGAAAACGCTGCACACCACCGCCCCAGGACTGGACCAAATAGGGTACACCCTCTGGAAACACCTAGCTGAAAGCAACCCAAGCACCATCACCCAAATCATCCAACTGCTTATGCAACATGGAGTGCACCCCAAGGAGTTCAAGAACACACTCTGCATAGCGCCAGCGAAACCAAAAAAGGACTCCTACGAAAACCCAAACAGCTACTGATGCATTTTCCTCATAAATACCCTGGGCAAAATACTGGAAAAAGTGATCACCCTAAGGCTCTCACAACACGCAATAAACAACGGAATGATCACAGAAAACCAGTATGGGGCCCTCCCAGGAAGATCAGTAACGGACACAGTAAACGCCCTAAAGCACGATAGCAGATAGGAACAAAACATGGGAAAAAAGGTCACCATGCTCTTCATGGACATCGAAAAAGGATTTGACAGGGTTAGAAAACGAAAACTGCTCGAAATACTATGGAAAGGGAACACCCCAGAGTACATCGTGAGATGGACGTGGTCCTTCCTCAGCCAAAGAAGCCTGTCCTTTTCGGACAAAGGAACAAAATCAGACCCTGCGAGCATTAACCCAGGAGTCCCCTAAGGATCCCCTATTTCCCCCCTCCTCTTCAACATATACGTGGCAGAACTGACAAGAGACAGTGGGGCGCACATCAAAGTATACATGTACGTAGACGACATTTGTCTCCTTTGTTCAAGTGAGAGCTATAGGGAAAACTGCAGGATTCTGGAGGAATTCGTAAACAAGGAACTGAAGGGGAAATTGGAAAGCCTACTACTCTCTCTATCTCCAGGAAAAACTGAACAGCAACACGTCTGAGCGGAACCGAAGGACAGGCTCCCAGTTGAAATCATGGGTGAAACAATAGAGCACAAGGACATAGTACGGTACCTAGGGATAATACTACACAGAGGAGAAAAGTACACCCCACACTGCCAGCACAGACTAGGACAAGCACAGACAAGCCTCCACAACATCAGCAGACTAGCCACCGGAGCCAGAGGACTCAGCGTGCACATGGCTAAGAAACTAGTCCAAGCAGTAGTATACCCGGCACTATACTATGGAGCCGACACCTTCCACCTGAATCTCATCACAGACAAGGCCACCAGAGTGCTAGAAAAAGGATCGAGCCAAGCTGCAAAATGGGCCTGCAGAATGTTCAGAAGAACCAACAACAGCAAGGCAATACTGGAAGCAGGCCTGAACACGCTAGAGACAGAAATCCTGAGATACCAGAAAAACTATGCAGCTAGGATCCTGCAGATAGGAAAGGAGCACCCGGTGTACAAAAGGATCCCACACCTACCCGACAGACCAAACAAAGGACCCAGGCCGCCAAGGACCCCCACATGGAGCTGCAAAACTTTCTCCAGCACATAGTCCATGACGAGAATGCCACAAATCGACGCAATGCTCTGGACCATAGGAGAAGAACTAGGAAGTAGACAATTCTCGACCAACAAGCTAGCCCCACCAGTCAGCGCGTGGCCCATCAGTACGAAAGGAAGACCACGACTAGCCAGGTCCAGAGAAAAGAAAGAACAGCTAGAAACCTTCCCAAGAACCTTTGAAGACGATCATCTCGTAATCTTCACAGACACGTCCCAGGTAGGGGAAGAAAGCCAAGTAGGAGTCGAGATAGTCGCGTACCTCCGACATAAGGAAACCTTCAGAATCAGCAAAAGCCAAGGGAACAGCCTCCAAGTGTTCGACAGAGAACTAGAAGCCATATGTCTTGCATTCGAAACAGCAGCCAACCTCAAAAGAAGTCACCCCGAGCTCACTAAGGTCACGATTTTCAGCGACTCCCAAGCAGCCCTACAAGCAGCCCAGAACCCGTACCCCTCAGACACGCAGTACATCGCCCAAGAAGTCTTCGAAAGAAACTCTGCGCTGGCAGACCTCGGGGTAGCGGCTAACATAGACTGGGTCCCAGCGCACCAAGGGATCACAGGAAACAAAGCCGCAGACCAAGAAGCCAAAAAAGCCTCCCTAGCCCCAGTTACGAGAACGTCGGGAAAAAAGAAAGTAATAACCAGGGCCACGACCCGTCGCCGAATCTGAAAAACAGTAAAAACAGCAATGACAAAGCTCACGGGCAAAACGGAACCTTACACAGACAAGTACGACCACCTCCCAAGGTTCGCAGCGACAAGAGCGTACCAGTTCAGAACAGGACAAGCCTACGTACCAAACTTCAGACTGTGGGACAGAGAACACAACATCTGCCTGTGCAGAAAACCCCAGTCAATAGAGCACTACCTTCTCCAGTGCGAGTCGGATCACAACCTAACGAAAGACAACCGAGGAAAAGTGGACCTCAGGACCATGCTCTATGATGACCCAGATAGCTGGAAGAAACTCGTCGACAAAGGCCTAGGAAGGCCCCCGCCTAGAAGAGACCCACTAGAACCCCCACAGGTTGTGCTGGATAGAAAAGAGTAGATAGGCGAAAGAGGGGGAAGAGTTAGTTCTTTTTCGGAGGAGTAGGAGGTTGGAGGAGGGAGTGGTGGATTTTCTTTTCTTTTCTCTTTTTCTTTTTTCTTTTTTCTTTCCTTTCTTTCTTCTTTTCGCTATGACGCTTGTTTTCTTTCCTTTCCTAGAGCTAGTCCATCCTATTAAGTTAGTGAAAAAGACGCCCCGCTTGTTCTTGTCTTTGTTGTAGCGTAAGCGAGTTTTCCCCGACCGTGCAAGGTTGCCTAATTACTGGTTCAGTCCTTGTAAGCGAATGTGACCGATGATCACAATGGCCGTATGAAGGGTTACCCTGACAGCGCTTAGCGATGTATCGCTCCCTCTCTACTTAGGCCATCCGATTAAGTTCGCGCAAAGCTGTCCGGTAGAAGAGTGTGACCAATGGAAAAGAGTTTCCTTGTTCTTGTCTTTGCCGTATGAAGGGTTACCCTGACAGCGCTTAGCGACGTATCGCTCCCTCTCTAGTTAGGCCATCTGATTAAGTTCGCGCAAAGCCATCTGCTAGAAGAGTGTGACCGATGGAAAAGAGTTTCCTTGTTCTTGTCTTTCCTTCCTTTCTTCTTTAGCTATTAGCTTCCTGTCTTCTCTGTGATCACCATTGTGAAACCCTTTGAGTTATCTTTGAGCCTCAAAGAATCTATTTGTCTTTTCTCTTCTTTAATACTTGAAGTCCACCTGATCGTTGTAGGAAAGATATCTTCCAGTTAAGCTTTCATTTATCCGAGATATCTGAGTTCACTCAGTAATATTTGCCAAGCATGCCTGAGGTATCTTTACCAAGCAATATATGATCTATATAGGGTAATCCGTCATAATAATGTATAATGATTAAGCATTCCCTGCAAGTTATCTACCTAGGAGTCATAATAGATGAAAAAGAATAGTACCTACACTACTATGAACACTATGCAGAAGTAGTGCAAAACTCACTTAGCTGGCTACAGCGACTCTCCACAGGTGTCAAAGAGCTCAATCCCTTTATGGCCCTACAACTAGCTAAAGTGGTAGTTACCCCATCCCTGATATATGGAGCTGATATATTCCACCCCCTCAAGATCACCTAGCAAGTAATGGCTACCATAGACAAGATACTAGTAGCAGTGGCAAAGTGGGCCTATGGTATGCATTGGTCTCTAGAAATTAAAGAGCCTAGTCAAAGTGAAAATACAACTAGCCATGATATAGATCAAAAATACTAGGTAAACTATGGTGCCAGGTTGCTCACAGTTGACAGGACATATGTAAACATTTACCTAACCCTAAACATGCCAGGAAGAATCTATGAATGGTACACCCTAGTAAGAATTCCCCTGTAGAGATTGGAGATGTCCTCCTAGTCTATGATGAGACAGCTATAGTTAGTTTTAATTATCTGTAAAATCAAGGATAGTATAAGAGGACAGACCCTTATAAAGTATAAACTTCTACCAATATTATTACCCTAGCTAATCTCAGTTGAAGCAAGACTAGAAGTTGGCAACTTTCAAGAAAAAGAAGAAGCTAATAGGACATAGCTAACAGTCTTCCCCCTAACTACCCTGGTAGTATTCACAGACACCTATAGGCTCAGTGATAAATACTAATTAGGCTTCACAGTAGTCCAGTACAACAACTGAAGAGAAGTAGGGAAAATCATAAAACCCCTATGAACTAAGACACAGGTGTTTGATATGGAACTAGAAGGTATCTGGTGTGATAGGATACTTGTGGAGGATGCAGATACAGGTATAGGCATAAGAAGCTTCGTAAGAAGGTCTTACTGAGTGTAATGAACTGTGGTCGTGTACTTTCCTATTTGTTGTATTCTCCTTGTGTTTCCTATTGTTAGTGATGTTCTTTGGAATTCCGCGTTACGAGTCATGAATTGTCACTCGGTCATGTATGGTCACTCATGTTTAAGCTGTCTGCCTTGCAGAGGTCATGAGAACAGTGTTTAGATTGAATGACGTATGGAGAAGGGTCATGTGGACAAAACAGGTTTTACAGAGACTGCTCTAGAAGAGAGGCAGTGCTCTTAGCGATTAGTATAAAAGAGAAGGAAATCTCACGGTCCTGTATTTCTTTCTGTTTCTTCTTTACACAGTATCTTAAGTATACACCTTAGGAATAAAGAGTTATTCCCATAAACCTTCAGCACATCGTTGCCTCGCTCAATGCGCACCTCTTGAGTCCTCTACAGAGTTGTATGTCTTCTTCTATCCTGATTTACCCAAAACCCCTGATACAGACTGAGTATCAGTTGTATCGCTGAAGGAGTTGTCCTTTACACTGAGTAAACTTAGATATCTCAACTAACAAGTTATAACTGCTTGTGTTTTCTACCTTTATTGAGGAGTTAAGAGAAGATAGAGAATTTATCGTAGAGAAGGCAAAATATATTCTTAAGGCTCAAAGATAGTACAAGATTTGAGATGATAGCTAGAGAGAGAAGAAAGAGAAATAAAATACATTGCTAATACTCTTTTCCATCGGTCACACTCTTCTAGCGGACAGCTTTGCGCGAACTTAATCAGATGGCCTAACTAGAGAGGGAGCGATACATCGCTAAGCGCTGTCAGGGTAACCCTTCAGATAGCCGTTGAGGTCATCGGTCGCATTCACTTACAAGGACTGAACCAGTAATTAGGTAACCTTGCACAGTCAGGGAAAACTCGCTTACGCTATAAAAGCTGCGACCGACCAGAAATTTGTGGTATAGAATGAGGCGAGTGGGATTTGAACCCATGACATTGCACGTTACCGCACAATGACACCAGGACAGTCATACCACTAGACCATCCTCACCCCTAAAATACATTGCTTCTCCCCTCCCTCTTAAATACCTATTTCTAACTAAGTAGATATAGAGAAACCTTACATATAAAATAAACCCCATAGAAACATTCCATTCCGCTTTCTCTATTCTTTCACGATTCCCTACAAGGAGATCAGTTTCATGATATAGGGATCAAAGAAAGGTTTAGCATGATCATTTAGAATTTTCAGAGAAGAGACTCCTCAAGTCCTGTCCTCTAATGATATGACTGATCAGCATATCATGATGAGATCAAGGTCATAAGTCTTATCATCAATCATGTATATCTAATCTCATGTATGTTGTGTTAGCAATATCTCACCTTACTTGGTCAGAGCTCAGAGGCAACAATGATCATCACATGGTTCTGTGGCTTATAGAGTGATCACAGGTTATGATATACCTTATAGTTGACTTGGAACAATGTCTGCACATGTCCAGGTACCTGGGTACACCACTTAGTATATTCTTCTGTGACACTACGCCCCCTATAAGGTGTATGGTCCCTATGTGCAATAGTCAACAGGTTAGTAGAGGTTTATCACTAGAGTTAGGTAGGAGTGTCTATAGGATCACATGAGAGGATAAGAGACACTGGGTTGTGAGAAGGAGACCTGTTTGGGGCTGAGTGTCCTAGTACAGTGATTTATCTAACTCCTAGAGAAGTCATCATCAACTATAGTAGAAGGAAGGTTACTTACTCAGTTCATTCTCCTTTGCTTACACAGTGGAGTATATTCTCCTTTAATAGCTTGTGTTTCAGCTTTTGGATAGCAATAGGTGATAGTTGCCTAGTTCTTTAATGGGTTCCCCATTCACTAAAAGGTTTTCCTTAAGTTTATTAGAGCCCTCGTCATTGGGGTATTCTTCCCAGAGAACAAAGTATTAGAGATTCTTGGACCTTCAATCTAATTAGACCTTAGAGATTTCCCTTACAAAGTAGTACTGATCCCCATCATCAATTTCTGTGTTATAGGGAGGAGTTTGAGGAAAAATAGTTGATTCCTAGTAAGGTTCTAGCTAGGAAATATAGAACACTAGATGCATCTTCCAGAAAAATGGGAGTTTGAGCTTGTAAGCCCTTTCTCCCACTTTCTTAACAATTCAGAACAGACTAGTGAACTTGGAGTCTAGCTTGTAGGAAGGTCTGGGAGATAGAAAATTTCCTCGCTTAAGGAGCACAAGGTCACAAGGCTTAACTGGAGGAAATTTCTAGTAAAGTTTATTGCACTAGGTGACTGATTTGACCTATGCATCAAGGAGCTTTGCTAAAGGTCAGACTAGGAGTATTGAAGTTCCTTAGTGCCCTTGAAGATTGTTACTTGCTGTGTAGTATCCAATGATAGGTGAAACCCAAAATTTGCAAATAATAGTGAGGAGCCTGTTGAGGAAGACTGAGTATTGTTGTAGGTGAACTTAGTTAGTGGTAGGAAAAAAACCTAATCTGTTTAGTCAAAGTTGATATATGCCCTTATGTACACTTCTAGGATGTGGTTCAACCTTTCTATTTGGCTATCAGTTTGGGGGTGGGCTGCCATTGACTTAGAGAGTTTTACCCTAAGCTTGTCTATCACTTCCTTCTAGAAGGAGTCAAACTTGGGATCCCTATCTGAGACTATATTAGTTGGTAGCCTATAAAGCCTCTAAATTTTGTAGATAAAGGTGTTGGCTAGAACCTGGGAAGTCACATTTAGCCCTAGGGGTATGAAATATGCCATCTTGCTAAAACAGTCAACAATAACCCATATTTAGGTAAAGCTATTAGAAGAGGGAAGATCCATGATAAAATCTATAGATATCAATTCCCATGGACAATATAGAACTTCTACAGCAAGGAGTTTAGCATAGGCCTTATATCTCTATGCCTTATTCCTCTAGCACCAGTCACAGAATTATATATACTTGGTGATGTCCTTCCTGATGGTTGGCTAGTAGAAGTCCCTATCAATAAGTTCATACATCTTATCCTATCCAAGATGGCCAGCTATAGGGTAATTGTACCTAGATTTAAGGACCTGTTTGCAAAGGGAAGAGGGGACATAACAGAGGCTATTATACTTTAGAAGTCTGTAAGACACTAAATAGTGCCTATTAGGACTCTAGAGATGGGCTTGATACTCTGGATCCTGAATAGATACTTTCTTCATTTCCTCAACATAGGTAGGATACAGTGTAGTCAGCTATCTTCCAATAGCAGTTATGTACTAACCCTTCTTAAGGAAGAGGAGCCCTTGCTCAGGTACCCCCTCTCTAGGAGTGTAGTCCCTATAGCATGATAGAATATCAGCCTTAGTGTTGTAGGTTCCTAGTCAGTAGACGATATAGAAGTTAAAGTTACTCATTTTCTCCATCCACCTTACCTGCCATCAAGTAAGAACCTTAGTTGTTGAGAAATAATCAAGGTTCTCGTGGTCTCTATTGCCTATTATTACATGGGCTGATCTTGAGCACTAATGCCTCCACTAGTAATAGAGACAATCAACTATGGCCAGTATCTCCTTATTATAGATCTTATAGTTGCATTGTAGTGGATGTATCTTCTGACTGTGGAATGATATAGGTTGAAGAGAACTATCAGGGAATTGGTGTGAGAGGACACCACCAATGGCAAAATCACTAGTATCAGTTTCAGTAACTAAGGGGAGAATGTGGTCATATTAGACCAGTATAGGAGCTATAGTGAACAACCTTTTGAGCATGTCAAAAGCAAGCTATTCCCTAATACCCTATCTCTATAGCTGGTCATTTTTAGTGAGGTTTGTCAAGGGAGTTACTAACTTTGAGAAGCCTTTGATGAAGATGCTATAGAAGTTGGCAAATCCTAGGAATGACTGGACATTTCATTCTCTAGGAAGGATACTCCTATAACAAGGGTTTATGGGAACCTGAGGAAAACTTCTTGGTCAATGGGGAACTGATAGAGGAATTGGTTAACTATCACCTACACCATCTAAACACTGGAATGCAAGCCATTGAAGGAGAGGATACTCCACCGCACAAGAAAAGAAGAAGGAACTGAGTAAGGAAACTCTTTTCCATCAGTCATACTCATCTAGCGGATGGCTTTGCGCAAACTTAATCGGATGGCCTAACTAGTGAGGGAGCGATACATCGCTAAGCGCCATCAGGGTAACCCTTCATACGGCCATTGTAGTCATCGGTCGCATTGGCTTACAGGGACTGAACCAGTAATTAGGCAACCCTGCATGGTCGAGGAAAACTCGCTTACGCTACAAAACCCGTGACCAACCGGTAATTCGTGGTATGGAATGGGACAAGCGGGATTTGAACCTACGACATTGTGCGTTACCGCACAACGACACCAGGACAGCCATACCACTAGACCATCCTCACCCCAAGGAACTGAGTAAGTAACACTTCCTACTTTTATAGTTAATGATGACTGCTCTAGGAGTTAGACACATCACTGTGCTGGGATGCTCAGCCCCAAGTAGGTCTCCTTCTTTCAAACTGAAGTCTTTTATCCTCTCACCCGATCCTAGGGACATTCCTACCTACCTCTAGTAATGAACCTCTGCTAACCTGTTAACCATTGCATATATAGACTATGCACTTCAAGGGGGGTGTAGTGTTACAGATAACTGTACCTGGTGGTCTACCCAGGTATCAGAACATGCATAGAACTTGTTCTAGGTCAACTAGAAGGTATAACAAAACCTGTGATCATCCTATAAGGCATGGAACTACATGATAAGTCTTGTCACCACTCAACCTTAATTAAGCAAGGTAAGGTGTTGACAACATGATATGCATAAGATTAGACATATACAATTGATGATAAGGGTTGTCAGCTTGATCTCATTGTGATATGTTGATTGGTCATATCATTAAGGGATAGGACTTAAAGAGTTTCTTCTCTAAAGGTCCTAAACGATCATGTTAAACCTTTCTCTAATTCCCTAATCATAAAACTGATCTCCTTCTAGGGAATAGTGAAAGAATATAGGAATCTTAATAGAATGTTTCAATAGGGTTTATTTCCTTTGTAAAAGTTTCTCTGTAGCTACTCAGTTGGAAATGGGTATTTAAGAGGGAGTAGATGAGTAATGTGTTTTATTTCTTCTTCTCTTTCTAGCTATCATCTTAAGTCTTATACCATCTTTGAGCCTTAAGAATATATTTTACTTTTCCACAATAAATTCTCTATATTCTCTTGAGTCCTCAATAAAGGTAGAAAACACAAGCGGTTGTAACTTGCTAGTTGAGATATCTGAGTTCACTCAGTAAGACCCTCTTGTAAAGCTTCTTATACCTATACCTGTGTCTACATCCTCAACAAGTCTCCCATCATAAGGTAGCTATATGTAGAGGTTGTAACTATAAACAATTAACTTCAAGTAAATAAAAAAAAAAATAAGGCTTAGTAAGAGAGAACTCTCTAAGTTATAGGATCAGGATAGGGATAGCTATAAGGGGTATAACCTTAGTAAGAATAAGACTAGGACTAAGACTAAGACTAGAATAAGGTAAGACTAGTAGCTTAAATTTAGACTAGAGGCAAGAGGCCTAAAGGTAAGACTAGAGGCAATGTGTTGATTAGTACATACAAATAATAGTTTGTATTAAGAAGAAAAGGAAATAAAACAGGTAAATTATATTTATTATCTATGACCCTAAAGGGGTTATCCTAAAAGAATACCTATATCTAGCTATCTAGCTATAGTGTATGAGAAAATATATCCTATATAAGAATAAATATAAAGGTAGTATAATACAACTATCCTCAAAACCCTCCAAGTCTCTTCTTATACTATATCCCCTATAAAATAAAGGCAAAAGGAAAAACTGAGTATAAAAATTGTATGTATAATAAAATCAAAGTAATATATATGATCCAACATCCTTCTTATAATTCTAATAAAGTTGATTATATTTATTTATGGCTAAGATACTAAAAGGTATAGGACAGAGTACAGTTATAGACTAAAAAAGTATCCAGATGCTTAGTTACTAGCACTTTGCAACTACTCTATATCATATACATTTTATGTTCTAGCAATGAAGGAAATGAAAAATAGGAGAAAAATAAATTCCCTATCTATATATAAACCTACTATTAAGTCCTCCCACCATTTCTCTTAGTATATTCACTCCCTCTTATGCATACTTTTAGTTACTATTCTAAATCCTAGGATTTTGAAGTATTCCACTCTTCTAGAATTACTTGCACATAATATATCCTGCATAGACTGGTATATTTCCTAGTTAAATATTCCTTTTTATATTATAGCCAAGGTTCTAAAAAGTATTTATATTAGGTCAATTGTTTGGCTAGTCTGGAAGGAGGGGGATACATAGGTCACTTCTAGCAGCTTAGCAGAGTTCTGTAGCATGGCATAGAGTATTATCCTCTATACCATTTCCTTTTCCTAGCTGTTTTTTTTTATAGAGTTTGTATAGGTGAGGCTCAAGTACAAGCCAGAAGAGCTATGAAAAGCAAAGGGAATAGAAGATAATGCTCTATGCCATGCTATGATACTCTGCTCAGCCACTAGAAGTGACCTATGCATCCCCCCATTTCCAGACTGGCCACACAATTTACTGATGTATATCTAATTAAGAACCTTTGGTGTGATAAAAAGTAATATTCAACTAAGAAATTCCCTAGCCTTCTCAGAATATGCCATGTAGAAGGCAATTCTGGAAGCGTAGGACACTTTGGAACCTCGAGATTTTGAGGTGTTAATGAAGAATATGCATAACAGAGTCAAGGAATATATTAAGCAAAAGCGTAGAGTGACTCATTATTAGGTTTGTGTAGAGATAGGAAGTTGATTTTTATTCTAATTCTTTGTTTACTTCATTGCCGGTACATAAAACGTATATCACATAGAGCAGTTGTGAAGCGCTGCTGACTAAGCGTCCGAACACTAACTTCCATAACTGTACACATAGACTGCCGTATTCAAGCCTCCCGATGACGTGGTTTCAACATAAACGCAATCCGAAATCTTTACCAGGGAAGGGGTCCGCATTGGAGTTTATGAGGGGCCGATTGCACGAAAGAATGATATGCGAGGCAGGGGCCGATAAAGCCTTGCCGGGTTCATCATGATTGATCACTCGATGAAGGAAAAATGCTCGAGGCGTTTCGTCCACCAGCAGCGAAGATACTATTTTGGGAAATCTGTGGGAGGAGACTATTTTTATTTGAAATGCTAAACCGCTCTCTGGCCGCAAAGCCCCCAACCCTTTGCAAAACCACTTACCCTGCGAAAACCCTGTTACGTCACGAACAATAGGATACAGGATTGAACATGAGTGGTGGCTCATGATTATTGACAGTGGCGGGCGGGGTACATCCCCCATAGTGCATTCGCACCAAAACAGAATTTCATATACAATTGTGACCAGTAAGTAGAGATTTCTTTGTGTATGTAGAAATTTAGATATTTTGATAATGAATTGTCTACACCATCGGTACAGCGTTAAGACTATTGAGATACAGCATCGCATGGAAAAGCAGAACATAAACATCGTATGGAACGGAAAGACTTAAAATTAAAAAAAAAAAAAAGAAAAAGAAAAAAAAAAAAAGAAAACTCAAGCAATAAGCAAAAAATAAACTCTTTAAAAGGTTCACGTATCTACGGCAAGGTATATATCTGTGGGCCATGTCCTCAGCTTTTGAATCTTGTGACTATGTGAAAAGTTTGAGTTCTCTCAGGTAAATATTTAGAGGTGATGATAGAGCACAATCGGGGTAGTTTAGGGGGTCGGTACAGCTTCCGGATATCTTTGAAATATTTATATATAAGAAAACCTCCATCAGAGAGACATTGCTCTATAGGTGTGGCTGTGCTCTAAGATAGTCAGCTTTGCTGTGGTTGATGGCGTTGTTGCTCATTGTATCCCAGGGTATCAGAATAGGATCAGATGGATAACTAATCACTGATGGGAGGCTGCGGATGGATTGGACGGCGTCATTGGAGGTTAGCGATACCTTTAGTGCGAGTTGGTGATATTTGCGGATTTAAAAACGCTAAGAAGGATGACTAATAATAATAATAATAATGGAAATAAAAATAAAAATAAGTAAGGTCTACGTTTAGAACCCGAAAGATGTTCAATCCCTGATGATATTGCAGTTTCAGCTAACTAGCTCACGGCCATGATTCAAACATACCCGCCTCCTTAATACCTACTCGACTTGAATGCAACAACGAAGCTTCACCGTGGACGCGATCTGCATTGAAGTCGATGATGAGCTGGCTGGGTGGGAAATGATGTGTGGGGCAAGGCCTGATGGAGTCTTACGGGGTTGCTCATGGTAGGTCACTCGCAGGAGAGAGACACTCGGGGCATTTCGTGGTACCGTGGCATCGCTTATGTCAGGAAATTTCGAACGAATTGATGTTTCCAACATCTTAACTTCGTGTATCCTTTGTGACTGTCTTGTACATCGGACGTTTGTGGAGACGGAGGAGATGATGTGCGCTCGGAACCTGGTTAGGGGATCGGCAGGCTATCTTCTGTCTTTTTGCGTTGTCTTGGCCTTACAGAGGCTTTTTCTCTAGGGCTCGCTCTTAGTGGCTTTCTGGCGCTGTTTAAGTGGGCTATTTTCTCTCGTTTCATTCCTTTCATAAATAGACAAGTCAATGAAAATCACAACGTTTCTCTACCGCAAAACATTCATTAGCACAAAAAACGGGTAGCTACGATAGCTATAGTATTAATCACAACGCATCACTCGTTTCTCGTTCCACAGCAAAGAATCGCGTCAGTGAATTCATCCCCACGCCTGGTAGATCACCCGGGGCTTCAAAACTCGAGTACCATCATTTGCCATTTTGGTAAAGGGAGAATCCCGAAACGGCATGACTTGCGATCAACTACCTTCATGTACTAAGTGATTGCTTATTGTCAACGTACCTCAAGATATTTTCGGTGACAGTCAGGTACCTCAGTCTCATTATGTAATTGATAATAAATAATATCAGAGCTGTTGAAAATGTTTATATAATCTACGCAAAATAACCCCTTCCTCAATCATAACCTCAATCAATCCTCTAAAGATTACCATTACACACAGTATCAATTACATATTGTGCACATCCTCAAAATTATAAGTAGGAAAATACATATTCCGCTTAAATCTGAAACGGACCTCCTACAAAGCAAACGTGGCAACGAAACCAGCGATCGCCATTCCAAACACCGCCGTAACCTTAGATCCGCTGCCGGTAATCTGAGTCTCGATAGGCGGAGAAGAGTAAGTGGTGTTTCCAGTAGCATTTTTAGCGGGCGGGGCGATATCGATGCCGGTTGGAGTCGGAGTTGCGGTGCTAACGTCAGTTACAAGAGGTACGTCCGCAGTGTCGGTATATTTGGTGGTTTCGTTGGTAGGAATTTGTGTCTCGGGCGCGGTGGATACATCAACCTTGTCGGGCACATGCAGCTGGCGGACGGCAACGGTGTTTCCGCAGGGGACAGCGTCGAAGGCCGCTGAAAAATTATCATTAGTAGTATGTTTTTAACGGTTGTTGTTCCCCCAACTTCACACTTTTTTCACATCTAAATGGCGGAAACTTACCTGGCAAATCACTTTCAGAGCAGCGGTCTTCAACGCAGGTCCGGTAGATGGTAAGAGCATCACTGCTGGCGCAAGTACAATCCTCGAGGTTGAGGCCTTCACATTCGCCAAGATTAACAGCTTCCGCCGCACAAGGACCCTAAAGCAATTTCATTAGCTATTATTCGGAGGAAATGCAAGTGTGCTCTATGCGGGGTATTAATTTCTCCTGTGGTGGCATCCCCGAATAATGAAAGAGAATCAAAAAGATGAACAGATATCATACGGCCAAAAAAAAAAAAGAAAAGAAAAAAAAAAAGAAATAGACGGTTATTTACAGCGCAAACCGGCAGATTATTTTGAGCAGAAACGGCAACGGTTCCAACGATAGCAGCAATAGTAATATAGTACTTCATCTTGACTATTTTCTTTTTTTCGAATTGACGGCGAAACAAAAGGTAAAAGATTGGCCAAACGACTGTTAGGGTAACGAAAGTCGAAGATAATAAAGATGGCTATCGTATGCTAACGCTGAGAAAAAGAGCATGCTCGAATTCCTCCAACGCGCTCCTCCTTTATACCTTCCCAATGTCTTACTTCCACCGTCCAGCTTCCTTCCCAAGATCTCCTTGGAGCAGGACGACCTGAAAGCTGCAAACTAATGCACAAATCGCGAGCCTCGCGTGACAAAAAAGCGGAAATTTCACTTTTCACGCATCCCTAACTGTTTAACTCGGATTCGATCGGCCTGGTTATTGTATTGGGTTAGCTTCGACCACCCTCCTCCGTAATAACTCATTTAAAAGAAAACACACGAAAGTAACGATTTTCCTGATTCTAGGGCAATACTTTGGGCAAGTCTTACATTCGCCCACGACGTGTTAACGGATCTCCAGACATGCATATCCCTGATTAAGGCTATGTATACTCTTTATAATCCGTTCGTGGTTTGGATCGTGCTAGACACTAGTGTAAGATAATTTCGGTGCAATGCACGAATTCAATTTTTTTTTGTTGTAAAAAAATTGGCAACACCAAAAACGATAGTGCCTTGCTCGTTCCCAAGCGGTCGCTTACAACAGCAACTACAAATTGCGGCTCTTCCTTGGCACTTTATTTGGACGCGAGATTTGTGGAGTCTGAAGGATGGACTAACGAGTGTAGAAGTGGCATGAGAAGGATTTGCTATGCTATTTCCCCGAAATTGAGAATCTCATGTCTCCTTTTTTCGATCTTGTACGAGGAATTCGCATGTACCGTCGTTGGCTGCTTGTCTGAGTCAAGAATTAGCAATTATCCGTGGGCTTCTCCAGCTATGTTCAGAACTATGTATTGGGAATTTAGCGACGGTCGAATTGCATATTTGCGCGTACACTTTCTACAAATTTGAAGTTTATCCGAACCCCGAACCCTATCCCGGGGTCGTAAAAGCTTGGAAAATTTGCCATTGCGCATATCTGAAAAAGTGGGAGTTCCGGAAAAGAGTTATCATTGGTTGACGTTAACATACCAAGAATATAAATTGAGACCTTGGAAGGCATAAATTTCCTATTTCTTGATAGTGCAAGGGATAAAGTACCTTTTCCAGTGATTCAGGTTTCAAATCGCTATAAAATTACTAAGATCATTGCCACTTTTAGCTTAGCATGATACCGTATGAAGTGAAATTAAAATGTAGCATCCGAACCGCGAACGCGGGTCGTGACAGAAGAACTGTCCGAAATGGTACGTTTGGTTTCAATTGCGACATCTCCGGGGCTATAGCAACGATTTTTGCACCACTTTCAGTACCCAAAATCCGAAAAATGAGTTTTGCGTAAGTTATGCGATGTTGTTTCGCAGCGGCGATCAATTAACTCTCCTTTTTAGAGCTAGCCGGTACAGTTCATGCCCCGTCCGAAACATTCCCATGCATGTCTTCGCTGCCGGATTTAAGATCTAGATCCCTGTCTCTCAGCTCCGCCTGGCACTGATGCAAAGAGGTACTCTTGCGTGAGGATGCACGCTGTTGAGATCACCAGGGGTCAAATTAAACGGGAAGAGCAATATTTGGGCCATTCATATAGCATCATCACTCTGGGCCGACGACACTTTTGAAAAGAGTCAATAACGTTAGTAGATTAAGGATGCAAATATAAGGAAAGGGGGAGGAAAAATCGCATTTAGACGGAAAAAAAGGTCGATTTAATTATACTGCCATCTAACGCGTTCATTAAATTCAGAGCCTCAGGTCATCAGGTCACTAGTCTCTCGGAACATGAATCCAAAACCGTTGTTGCGGACGGGATCCATGTTGATAACGACCGGGAAATGGTGAGCTGGCCATGGACCGATCATGAATCGTGCGGGTCTTTATCGTTGTTGATCACTCGGTTAGAAAGAACCTCGCAAGTATATAGCGGCATCACTTAGGAAACTTCCAATGAGTTTGCGTTTCTGAGCTAGACAAGGTGGGTACCTACATATACAAGATTAAAGGAATGAATGGTTCACCGTAATCATTAGCGGGAAGGGACAGTACAAACATCGCTTGATTATCATGGCACGGCAATTGCTGAATTTGGCTTGACAATTTTTATAGTAGTGCTGGAAATTGAGCTCAAGATCTATGGAGTTGTTGTCGGGTAGGTATATATCGCTATATTTTCTTGTAGTTCAGTTAATTTCGCCACCGAATGTCGGAGCCTACTACGCCACTGTTCCTACCACCCAGTTGTCAAGCGTTATGTTCAGATGTTTGGAATGGTTTTCTTTTGTTTTTCGGAAATGGGATTGCCCGTATGTTTGAAGGGCCTCGGAACAAGGAAACTCCAGACTGTAATTTATTACCGGAGATTTTTTTTTTTTTATTAATATTAAGTAATCGGGAAAATTACTAAAGACTCAAAAACTTACCATTACCACCGCCGGGTACCGAATCGCAGCGCCATACTTTGCGTCCGCGAAACAGCATGTTTGGGAACTCGGCGTCAGTTGGGAACGGCTAGTGCCACCGGGTGGTATGCGATCCGCCTCCTGCTAGCTCCGAGATTAGTTTGCTCAAACCTTCGTTACTTACAAATCCTCAACCAGTCCGCCAAAAATATAGCTAACTACATTTCTATCATCTCATCCACATTCTCAAGTTTGAATGTAGGTTCTACATCAGGTAAGGCAGAACTCCTTCTGTGGCCATAAAGCAGAGGTGGCCAGAAAGCCAGCGATCACCAAAACGAATCTCAAAGTAACCTTGGATCTGCTGCCTAGAACCTGTGTCTCAACAGGCGGAAGAGTATAAGTGATATTTTCAGTAGCGTTAGTCGCACTTGGGGCGATAGCGGCGCTACAATGTGTGATGCCAGAGGTTGAGGCAGTCGTGGTGGGAATTGCGATTTCCAAATAGGCTTCAAAAGGAGGTAGCACGGGGACTTAGTACCTCGGGGGCGGAGGGTTCGGTATCGTCGCTGGGCTCACTACTGGGGGAGATCTGCGAGGGGTTTATTTCGGGGTTGCAGGAGTTGCTGAAGATCTCGATAGCACCTGGAAATCATCATTAGCAGCCTGTTTTAACCTTTATATTATTGTGCGTTTTTCTTTTCTTTTCTTTTCCTTTTTTGTTAATTTTTTGATTATGAGGACAATGGAGATTTACTTTGTCCGTCCTCCTCACTGTAAGTGGCATTGACGCAACTAAAGAGGTCTGCAAGAAAATCTTGCGAGGAGCAAACGCAACTCACGTCGGTGGGGTCAACAACTTCCTCCGTAGACGCAGTCTAAAACAATATTATCCGTAATTACTCAAAAAAATGCAAGTGTAATGTGCTCTGCGTGGAATATTGGTTTCCATAATGGAGACATCCCCGATCACGGAACGGGAATCAAGGGTAAACAGAATTCAAACTACAAGGAAAGAAAAATAAAAATAAAAAATAAAAAATAAAAAATACTAGATAGCTACTCACAGCGCAAGCCAGCAGGTCCGGGAGGCCCTGAGCAGAATAAGTGACGGCTCCAATGATAGCAGCAACAGCAATAGAGTACTTCATCTTGACTACCTTCTCCTTTCAATGTGATGACCGAACAAAAGTTAATTCCAAACGGTTCTGTGTTAGGGTTGCTGACGTCGAAGACAACAAAGACTTCCCTCGGGTGCTCTATATACTGGCTTAAACAGGTGAATTGTGGTAAGGAAAAGGGGTTGCTCGAAGCCAGACGACGTGCTTCACCTTTATAAGGAGCAGATGTCCCATACTCGCCTTCCCAACCGTACGACAAAAACGACCGGTAACCTGTAAATCAATCATGAGCCACCCCTCACAAAAAAAAGGCTTCTTCATACCTCGCCAATTCCTGAATGTGCTAATATAAGTTCGATCGATCTAGCTATCTTATTTGTCTCAATTTCTCTCCTACGGGCGAGCGGCTGAGACTAGCACTAATTTCGGTGCTATGCGCAAATTGGAATAACTCCCGCGAGGATCAGAACATTCAGAGTTTAATCCTGATATACCAATGCGAGGAAAATTCTAAAAAAAAACTGTTCAGTCCGCCGAATAAAATTCCATAATAAAAAAAATGAAGAGAGAATAAATATTGCATTGGTCGCAAAATTAGGCGCTCTGCAAACTCTCCGAAGGAATGCGGAGTCCAGAAGAGAAATTGGAATTCGGATATAAACTCTGAGTAAATCATTCAAGCTGAAATATTGTGGACTCTGAATGAATTCCGGGGGAGCGAGGCGGCGGGTAATGAACTAGTAGTATAACAGGGAAATTTAACAGGTATAAGAAATTGGAAATCTGTATCTTACCTAGATTTGAAAAAATAACATGCATCACGCACAAATTTCAAATTTAGATTTATTTCAAGACCTTTCAAATTCATTTCTGAGTGGGTCCGAAAGCCTTGTGCACAAAACCCTCCCCCCCCCCCTTTCTCCCCTTCCTCCTCGGGCCCGCGCCAAAAAAGAAGAAGAGAGAGAGAACGGGAAAAATAAATTCTTCCCAGAATATCTTCAGCCATTTGCATGATCTTTGACTTACATGATGTTTAGTTTCCTTTCCAATCCAGGTATGGCAGGATACTTTTCTTTTTTCTGTTGCTTTTTTCCTTTCTGGGCTTTTTTTTTTTTTTTTTTTTTCAT